>JAVHZT010000191.1:0-100000 GCA_035079005.1 Fraxinus americana | reverse complement strand
AGATTCATGCCCCCTTTTTCCTTGTAAAAGGGGGCTCAAGAACTTCATAAAGGAGCATAGGTGCTTTTGACAAATAAAATTGTACCAATTACCAATAAAAATACTAATTCCACATTATATGTTGGCTAAAATTTAGTTCTTACACTTTTAAACCACAACAATTTTCTTTTAACTTTTTTTTTAAAAAAAAAAAAAAAAAAAAGGTATGATACCCATTCGCACCATTTTCAAAGGTTAGGGATAGAACTACGCTTTTAACAAATAAATTTTTTTTTTTAACTAAATAGGAAAGTCAAATACAAATTAAAAAATGAAATAATAATTAAAAAAAGGAAAACGAGGAAATAAAAAACAAAAGCTAAAAGTAAGAGAGAGGGAGAGAGCGGGGGTTGGGATGGGGAGGGAGGGAGGGAGAGAGAGAGATGAAAAAATATATGATAAAAAGTTTTTTTTTTTCACTTTTGGTCCCTACAAGATAAGGCTTATGTAATGCGACGATATCTTTGTTAAGAATTGAGATTCCATCTTACAAGGCCAACCTTGTTAAAAGGAGTAGTGCAATCCTTTATAAATTAGTCTATGTTTACATCTTTAATCGATTCGGGATTTTATATCGCTTAACATGCCCCCGCAAGATGATGGCTCATTCGAGCACACCAATCTTGAATTTCGTATGCTCACTTTTGGAGTGTTAATCAGATCGAATTGCTCGTTAGAGGTTAATGGGATCTAATACCGTGTTAAGATTTGAGGTTCTATCTTAAAATGTCAACCTTATTAAGAGGAGTAACTCAATCCTTTATAAGTTGATCCAGATTTACATCTTTATTCTATGTTGGACTTATATCTCTTAACATTCCCCCACAAGATGGTGACTCGTTTGAGAGACTAATCTTGAAATCCGTATACTCGCTTTTGGAGTCTTAATCGAATTGAATCGCTCGTTGGAGTTTAATGTGCTCGCTACATTGTTAAGAACTCGGGTTCCATCTCAAAAGGTCAACCTTGTTAACAGGAGTGGTCCAACCCTCGTATAAGTTGGTAAATGTCTACATCTTTATTCGATGTGATTTTTTATCCCATAACAATCTACGGTGCGAAACATTATCGTATTCATTTTTTAAATAGTGGAAGGCTCAAGTCATATTCAGTTAAGAAGCAATACATGTAAATGAACAATGGATTTAAAACATAATGTATGAGGTTTTCACGTTGATTTTTCGTATATTTGTACATAAATCAATTGTACGTAAAAAACTATGAATTTTATATGTTAAACGTATAAATTGTCGCGAATGACATGGTAAAATTTCACAATTCATCTCCTCCTTTTTACTATTCAAATAGCTTGACGGCGAATACATAAGTATAATTCGAATAAGCCGATGCAATTTGGGAAAATGTGCCACGAGTACTTCTACAGTCAACCAATAAGTACGATTCCATGTTTCCTAGACAAGAAAAATCGTCAAGGTTTTCAAACCTAACTAATTTTATCTGAAACTCTAAAAGCACAATTCGGCGTGACCGTTCGAAGTAGAGGTCTAAATCTGAAAATTTTAATAGCTCACCAATTTAGAACATTAATCATTAACCAAAGATTGCAAACACACTTCTTGAATTTCAAATAAGCAAGTCTTGTAGCTCATAAATAAGTTGCATGTAAGGCACGCATTTCAAAACAAATATACAAATCTAACGCATAAATTACACAAATCAAACTTTACTCACTCTCAAGTATTTAGCTTTGAATTAAACCTGAAAATTTTCCAATCTTAGGATAAAAATGAGTTGAAAAAGTGATAAACTCAATTTCTTATAATAAAGTACTAATTTTGTACCGAAGAAATGGGAATATTTGAGAAAATGGAAGGTCGTGGGCACTAGAAATCATTCTGGTATGCACCGAAAATATGCTATAAATAGTGTTCAAAATCAAAGGAAAGTAGGGTATCGGCATCCATAATCCGGATACAGAATCTTCAGATCAAAATTTGATGAACAGTTCTTGCTGGTTTTAGGTGTATTGTCTATAGATTAGAGAGACTCATTTCACCTCCAAATAAGATCTCGAACGATTTTTAGTCATCGATGGTGGCTCACCTTTCTTTAAATTATTAGTTTTCTTATCTAAAATTTCTAAGGAGATTTGAGAGAATGAGAGGGGTGTAAATGGTAGTTCTTGATATAGACGATTGCGTATGCAAGTACTCAAGTGTATAACCTATCAAAATTACTTTGGGCCCTTCGCCTTGTGTTCCAATTTTAAATTTTGAGTTCATTTTTAGTTTTTTATTTTGATGATTTATTTTTAGCTGCGGATTCTGATGTGTTCACAGAGTGCTTGTCGCGCTCTCATTTTAATTTCCAACAATCCAAGCTCACTGTTTGTCCTTCATCCACAGTCCGCTAGAGGGGGATATTAGGATTATTGCTGAATCATTGCCAACAAATTCGTTAGATCATTTTGTGAATGATATCAAATCCTATAAAGAGGGAAAGACCTGAAAACAATACATACCAGACAGCTCATTGTACACATTTAGCTCCTTCCATATTGTTCTGCATTTCCAAATATATATGTACAATTGGTTTAGTATAAATATACATACAACCTCATGCTATCATTAAGCAGAGGGAAGTCGGAATATTATTTTTTATCCTTCCTTTGCTGGGTTTCTAAAACCTTATCGTCTTTCAATTAAGAATCATGAAGTTCCAAATGTTCATATTTGTCCTCTTTGCTCTTTTATCAGGTATTTTATTTTTCATTTTTGCCTATCTTAATTCGCTATTAGTTCCTTTTAATTGCTGATTTTTCTAAGAAAAATCATTTTGATTACAGAATTTATTTATTTGTCGTCCCGAAGATCAAAGTTTCGACTAACATTTTTCATTGCCTTTTAATCGTAGTTGGAATGATGCAGAGATCGTGCTACCAGATACATCCTGAAATTCTTTGTGAAGGCGGGAAAACTGATAAATGTTCAGCCTTTTGCAAAAATAAAATTGGACCTTCGACCACTGTGCAATGTATTGAAAGTATAGGGCTCGATGGTCCTTTCTGTGTTTGCAATTTATGCAAATAATCTCAATTATTTCCTCCCGTAGTGAAATTGTTGCGAATAATGAAATATTAATTATCAACTATTTCCACTTGTAGTGAAATTGTTGCAAATAATAAAATATTAATTCCGTATAGATTATTCAAGAAGACAATCTTTTCTCTCTCTCGTTTTTTTTTTTTTTTTTCTTTTTATAATTTTATGTTTTAATTTTCGTACACGAATCAAGATTTTCAAGATGAATGAGTTTTATCAAGCGAGAAAAATTTGGCCAAGGCCCAAGGGCATTGTAATTATTTTGTTAAAAAATTAATTATTTAACCATTAAATAGACGATTTTGCGAACTATGGACACAAATTGACAACGTTATATATTAATTGAGAATCAAGAAGCTCATGTTAGAAGGTTGAAGACCAATATTTACAGTATTTAAAAGGTTAAAGAGCCTCATCCTTAATTTTTCCTTGGACGTCATTGGGAAAGTTATTATTACATTCAAATAGTAAGGAGAGATTTCGGTGGAAATGGTCTCCGAACTTTGTTTCGACATCCTCAACCTATGTGTCTGGTGGGTAATGTTATAAATGTATCGTTACAGTCGTATCAATCAAGTTTTCTAGAAGGGAAGCGAACTTAGATTATCGTGCTTTAAATGTACCTAGTTGCTTTATGATGTGAGAAACTTGAATAAAATTAAGATAAATAAATAAAAATGGCGTATGTGATTTCAAGATATTCAACAAATTTTATTGTGCTTTTATTTAATATATGTAATGTAACGATAAAAATAATATATGAATTGCGTGTTGTTTGTTTTCTTTATCGAATGGTAACAAAAAATGATAAATTTAAATCTGAAGAATACAATTGGAGATGTAATATTCTCATTTAATAAATGAATTGTTGGATTAAAAAAATATATTTGAGGGTCAAGTTCGTGACATAAGGTTCTTTTCCATTCTAAATCTCTAATTATAAAATGGAAGTTAAATTTTTAAATAGTATAATTAAATAAAATAGTAATTTTATTTAACACGATAGTTAATTAAATATTAGCTCAAAAATTAAGTTATTTCATATTAGTTTATAAATATATAATACAATTTACTCGTATTATCAATTTGGTCAATAAATTTTTAATTCAAAACATTAAAATGATCTAGTTAGGTTTGTTGACATCCGACCTGACAACTTAATAAAGACCGTTTATTATACGCACTTGGCTCATGATAAATTGAGGTCGGATCTACGAGGTCGGCTGGTACTTATGACAGTCGTGATTTGAGGAGACATAATGATTGCAGAAACCTTACACATTGACGAAATATTCAATTAATTAATGACATTCAAAAGGATTTACGCCAGCGCTCACCAATCCTACCAATCATATGTTATAGCTTTGTTATCTAATCAATTCATTAATTATTGGGGACCCCATTTAAAGTCGGCTTCGTAATTGCCTAGTGGAGCCAACCTGAGTGACCAATAGGGATATGCCATTGGCGTACTTTCTCAGTGTGGTACAATATGTTAATTTGACAACTGACAATCGAGGCTGAAGCCATTGACACGGATTCCCATCTCGCAACTGTTGTTGACAAAACATGGAAGGGAAGATTCATGCCCCCTTTTTCCTTGTAAAAAGGGGGCTCAAGAACTTCATAAAGGAGCATAGGTGCTTTTGAGAAAGAAAATTGTAGCAATTACCAATAAAAATCCTAATTACACATTAGATGTTGGCTTAAATTTAGTTCTTACAATTTTCAACCTCAACAAGTTTCTTTTAACTTTTTATTTAAAAAAAAAAAAAAAAGGTATGATACCCATTCGCACCATTTTCAAAGGTTAGGGATAGAACTACAGTTTTAACAAATAAATTTTTTTTTTTTAACTAAATAGGAAAGTCAAATACAAATTAAAAAATGAAATAATAATTAAAAAAAGGAAAACGAGGAAATAAAAAACAAAAGCTAAAAAGTAAGAGAGAGGGAGAGAGCGGGGTTGGGATGGGGAGGGAGGGAGGGAGAGAGAGAGATGAAAAAATATATGATAAAAAGTTTTTTTTTTCACTTTTGGTCCCTACAAGATAAGGCTTATGTAATGCGACGATATCTTTGTTAAGAATTGAGATTCCATCTTACAAGGCCAACCTTGTTAAAAGGAGTAGTGCAATCCTTTATAAGTTAGTCTATGTTTACATCTTTAATCGATTCGGGATTTTATATCGCTTAACATGCCCCCGCAAGATGATGGCTCATTCGAGCACACCAATCTTGAATTTCGTATGCTCACTTTTGGAGTGTTAATCAGATCGAATTGCTCGTTAGAGGTTAATGGGATCTAATACCGTGTTAAGATTTGAGGTTCTATCTTAAAATGTCAACCTTATTAAGAGGAGTAACTCAATCCTTTATAAGTTGATCAGATTTACATCTTTATTCTATGTTGGACTTATATCTCTTAACATTCCCCCACAAGATGGTGACTCGTTTGAGAGACTAATCTTGAAATCCGTATACTCGCTTTTTGGAGTCTTAATCGAATTGAATCGCTCGTTGGAGTTTAATGGGCTCTGCTACATTGTTAAGAACTCGGGTTCCATCTCAAAAGGTCAACCTTGTTAACAGGAGTGGTCCAACCCTGTATAAGTTGGTAAATGTCTACATCTTTATTCGATGTGATTTTTTATCCCATAACAATCTACGGTGCGAAACATTATCGTATTCATTTTTTAAATAGTGGAAGGCTCAAGTCATATTCAGTTAAGAAGCAATACATGTAAATGAACAATGGATTTAAAACATAATGTATGAGGTTTTCACGTTGATTTTTCGTATATTTGTACATAAATCAATTGTACGTAAAAAACTATGAATTTTATATGTTAAACGTATAAATTGTCGCGAATGACATGGTAAAATTTCACAATTCATCTCCTCCTTTTTACTATTCAAATAGCTTGACGGCGAATACATAAGTATAATTCGAATAAGCCGATGCAATTTGGGAAAATGTGCACGAGTACTTCTACAGTCAACCAATAAGTACGATTCCATGTTTCCTAGACAAGAAAATCGTCGGTTTTCAAACCTAACTAATTTTATCTGAAACTCTAAAAGCACAATTCGGCGTGACCGTTCGAAGTAGAGGTCTAAATCTGAAAATTTTAATAGCTCACCAATTTAGAACATTAATCATTAACCAAAGATTGCAAACACACTTCTTGAATTTCAAATAAGCAAGTCTTGTAGCTCATAAATAAGTTGCATGTAAGGCACGCATTTCAAAACAAATACACAAATCTAACGCATAAATTACACAAATCAAACTTTACTCACTCTCAAGTATTTAGCTTTGAATTAAACCTGAAAATTTTCCAATCTTAGGATAAAAATGAGTTGAAAAAGTGATAAACTCAATTTCTTATAATAAAGTACTAATTTTGTACCGAAGAAAGTGGAATATTTGAGAAAATGGAAGGTCGTGGGCACTAGAAATCATTCTGGTATGCACCGAAAATATGCTATAAATAGTGTTCAAAATCAAAGGAAAGTAGGGTATCGGCATCCATAATCCGGATACAGAATCTTCAGATCAAAATTTGATGAACAGTTCTTGCTGGTTTTAGGTGTGTTGTCTATAGATTAGAGAGACTCATTTCACCTCCAAATAAGATCTCGAACGATTTTTAGTCATCGATGGTGGCTCACCTTTCTTTAAATTATTAGTTTTCTTATCTAAAATTTCTAAGGAGATTTGAGAGAATGAGCGGGGTGTAAATGGTAGTTCTTGATATAGACGATTGCGTATGCAAGTACTCAAGTGTATAACCTATCAAAATTACTTTGGGCCCTTCGCCTTGTGTTCCAATTTTAAATTTTGAGTTCATTTTTAGTTTTTTATTTTGATGATTTATTTTTAGCTGCGGATTCTCGATGTGTTCACAGAGTGCTTGTCGCGCTCTCATTTTAATTTCCAACAATCCAAGCTCACTGTTTGTCCTTCATCCACAGTCCGCTAGAGGGGGGATATTAGGATTATTGCTGAATCATTGCCAACAAATTCGTTAGATCATTTTGTGAATGATATCAAATCCTATAAAGAGGGAAAGACCTGAAAACAATACATACCAGACAGCTCATTGTACACATTTAGCTCCTTCCATATTGTTCTGCATTTCCAAATATATATGTACAATTGGTTTAGTATAAATATACATACAACCTCATGCTATCATTAAGCAGAGGGAAGTCGGAATATTATTTTTTATCCTTCCTTTGCTGGGTTTCTAAAACCTTATCGTCTTTCAATTAAGAATCATGAAGTTCCAAATGTTCATATTTGTCCTCTTTGCTCTTTTATCAGGTATTTTATTTTTCATTTTTGCCTATCTTAATTCGCTATTAGTTCCTTTTAATTGCTGATTTTTCTAAGAAAAATCATTTTGATTACAGAATTTATTTATTTGTCGTCCCGAAGATCAAAGTTTCGACTAACATTTTTCATTGCCTTTTAATCGTAGTTGGAATGATGCAGAGATCGTGCTACCAGATACATCCTGAAATTCTTTGTGAAGGCGGGAAAACTGATAAATGTTCAGCCTTTTGCAAAAATAAAATTGGACCTTCGACCACTGTGCAATGTATTGAAAGTATAGGGCTCGATGGTCCTTTCTGTGTTTGCAATTTATGCAAATAATCTCAATTATTTCCTCCCGTAGTGAAATTGTTGCGAATAATGAAATATTAATTATCAACTATTTCCACTTGTAGTGAACTTGTTGCAAATAATAAAATATTAATTCCGTATAGATTATTCAAGAAGACAATCTTTTCTCTCTCTCTCTTTTTTTTTTTTTTCTTTTTATAATTTTATGTTTTAATTTTCGTACACGAATCAAGATTTTCAAGATGAATGAGTTTTATCAAGCGAGAAAAATTTGGCCAAGGCCCAAGGGCATTATAATTATTTTGTTAAAAAATTAATTATTTAACCATTAAATAGACGATTTTGCGAACTATGGACACAAATTGACAACGTTATATATTAATTGAGAATCAAGAAGCTCATGTTAGAAGGTTGAAGACCAATATTTACAGTATTTAAAAGGTTAAAGAGCCTCATCCTTAATGTTTCCTTGGACGTCATTAGGAAAGTTATTATTACATTCAAATAGTAAGGAGAGATTTCGGTGGAAATGGTCTCCGAACTTTGTTTCGACATCCTCAACCTATGTGTCTGGTGGGTAATGTTATAAATGTATCGTTACAGTCGTATCAATCAAGTTTTCTAGAAGGGAAGCGAACTTAGATTATCGTGCTTTAAATGTACCTAGTTGCTTTATGATGTGAGAAACTTGAATAAAATTAAGATAAATAAATAAAAATGGCGTATGTGATTTCAAGATATTCAACAAATTTTATTGTGCTTTTATTTAATATATGTAATGTAACGATAAAAATAATATATGAATTTCGTGTTGTTTGTTTTCTTTATCGAATGGCAACAAAAAATGATAAATTTGAGGGTCAAGTTCGTGACATAAGGTTCTTTTCCATTCTAAATCTCTAATTATAAAATGGAAGTCAAATTTTTAAATAGTATAATTAAATAAAATAGTAATTTTATTTAACACGATAGTTAATTAAATATTAGCTCAAAAATTAAGTTATTTCATATTAGTTTATAAATATATAATACAATTTACTCGTATTATCAATTTGGTCAATAAATTTTTAATTCAAAACATTAAAATGATCTAGTTAGGTTTGTTGACATCCGACCTGACAACTTAATAAAGACCGTTTATTATACGCACTTGGCTCATGATAAATTGAGGTCGGATCTACGAGGTCGGCTGGTACTTATGACAGTCGTGATTTGAGGAGACATAATGATTGCAGAAACCTTACACATTGACGAAATATTCAATTAATTAATGACATTCAAAAGGATTTACGCCAGCGCTCACCAATCCTACCAATCATATGTTATAGCTTTGTTATCTAATCAATTCATTAATTATTGGGGACCCCATTTAAAGTCGGCTTCGTAATTGCCTAGTGGAGCCAACCTGAGTGACCAATAGGGATATGCCATTGGCGTACTTTCTCAGTGTGGTACAATATGTTAATTTGACAACTGACAATCGAGGCTGAAGCCATTGACACGGATTCCCAGCTCGGCACTGTTGTTGACAAAACAAGGAAGGGAAGATTCATGCGGGATATGCCATTGGCGTACTTTCTCAGTGTGGTACAATATGTTAATTTGACAACTGACAATCGAGGCTGAAGCCATTGACACGGATTCCCAGCTCGGCACTGTTGTTGACAAAACATGGAAGGGAAGATTCATGCCCCCTTTTTCCTTGTAAAAAGGGGGCTCAAGAACTTCATAAAGGAGCATAGGTGCTTTTGAGAAAGAAAATTGTAGCAATTACCAATAAAAATCCTAATTACACATTAGATGTTGGCTTAAATTTAGTTCTTACAATTTTCAACCTCAACAAGTTTCTTTTAACTTTTTATTTAAAAAAAAAAAAAAAAGGTATGATACCCATTCGCACCATTTTCAAAGGTTAGGGATAGAACTACAGTTTTAACAAATAAATTTTTTTTTTTTTAACTAAATAGGAAAGTCAAATACAAATTAAAAAATGAAATAATAATTAAAAAAAAGGAAAACGAGGAAATAAAAAACAAAAGCTAAAAGTAAGAGAGAGGGAGAGAGCGGGGGTTGGGATGGGGAGGGAGGGAGGGAGAGAGAGAGATGAAAAAATATATGATAAAAAGTTTTTTTTTTTTTTCACTTTTGGTCCCTACAGTATAAGGCTTATGTAATGCGACGATATCTTTGTTAAGAATTGAGATTCCATCTTACAAGGCCAACCTTGTTAAAAGGAGTAGTGCAATCCTTTATAAGTTAGTCTATGTTTACATCTTTAATCGATTCGGGATTTTATATCGCTTAACATGCCCCCGCAAGATGATGGCTCATTCGAGCACACCAATCTTGAATTTCGTATGCTCACTTTTGGAGTGTTAATCAGATCGAATTGCTCGTTAGAGGTTAATGGGATCTAATACCGTGTTAAGATTTGAGGTTCTATCTTAAAATGTCAACCTTATTAAGAGGAGTAACTCAATCCTTTATAAGTTGATCCAGATTTACATCTTTATTCTATGTTGGACTTATATCTCTTAACATTCCCCCACAAGATGGTGACTCGTTTGAGAGACTAATCTTGAAATCCGTATACTCGCTTTTGGAGTCTTAATCGAATTGAATCGCTCGTTGGAGTTTAATGGGCTCTGCTACATTGTAAAGAACTCGGGTTCCATCTCAAAAGGTCAACCTTGTTAACAGGAGTGGTCCAACCCTGTATAAGTTGGTAAATGTCTACATCTTTATTCGATGTGATTTTTTATCCCATAACAATCTACGGTGCGAAACATTATCGTATTCATTTTTTAAATAGTGGAAGGCTCAAGTCATATTCAGTTAAGAAGCAATACATGTAAATGAACAATGGATTTAAAACATAATGTATGAGGTTTTCACGTTGATTTTTCGTATATTTGTACATAAATCAATTGTACGTAAAAAACTATGAATTTTATATGTTAAACGTATAAATTGTCGCGAATGACATGGTAAAATTTCACAATTCATCTCCTCCTTTTTACTATTCAAATAGCTTGACGGCGAATACATAAGTATAATTCGAATAAGCCGATGCAATTTGGGAAAATGTGCACGAGTACTTCTACAGTCAACCAATAAGTACGATTCCATGTTTCCTAGACAAGAAAATCGTCAGGTTTTCAAACCTAACTAATTTTATCTGAAACTCTAAAAGCACAATTCGCGTGACCGTTCGAAGTAGAGGTCTAAATCTGAAAATTTTAATAGCTCACCAATTTAGAACATTAATCATTAACCAAAGATTGCAAACACACTTCTTGAATTTCAAATAAGCAAGTCTTGTAGCTCATAAATAAGTTGCATGTAAGGCACGCATTTCAAAACAAATACACAAATCTAACGCATAAATTACACAAATCAAACTTTACTCACTCTCAAGTATTTAGCTTTGAATTAAACCTGAAAATTTTCCAATCTTAGGATAAAAATGAGTTGAAAAAGTGATAAACTCAATTTCTTATAATAAAGTACTAATTTTGTACCGAAGAAATGGGAATATTTGAGAAAATGGAAGGTCGTGGGCACTAGAAATCATTCTGGTATGCACCGAAAATATGCTATAAATAGTGTTCAAAATCAAAGGAAAGTAGGGTATCGGCATCCATAATCCGGATACAGAATCTTCAGATCAAAATTTGATGAACAGTTCTTGCTGGTTTTAGGTGTATTGTCTATAGATTAGAGAGACTCATTTCACCTCCAAATAAGATCTCGAACGATTTTTAGTCATCGATGGTGGCTCACCTTTCTTTAAATTATTAGTTTTCTTATCTAAAATTTCTAAGGAGATTTGAGAGAATGAGCGGGGTGTAAATGGTAGTTCTTGATATAGACGATTGCGTATGCAAGTACTCAAGTGTATAACCTATCAAAATTACTTTGGGCCCTTCGCCTTGTGTTCCAATTTTAAATTTTGAGTTCATTTTTAGTTTTTTATTTTGATGATTTATTTTTAGCTGCGGATTCTGATGTGTTCACAGAGTGCTTGTCGCGCTCTCATTTTAATTTCCAACAATCCAAGCTCACTGTTTGTCCTTCATCCACAGTCCGCTAGAGGGGGGATATTAGGATTATTGCTGAATCATTGCCAACAAATTCGTTAGATCATTTTGTGAATGATATCAAATCCTATAAAGAGGGAAAGACCTGAAAACAATACATACCAGACAGCTCATTGTACACATTTAGCTCCTTCCATATTGTTCTGCATTTCCAAATATATATGTACAATTGGTTTAGTATAAATATACATACAACCTCATGCTATCATTAAGCAGAGGGAAGTCGGAATATTATTTTTTATCCTTCCTTTGCTGGGTTTCTAAAACCTTATCGTCTTTCAATTAAGAATCATGAAGTTCCAAATGTTCATATTTGTCCTCTTTGCTCTTTTATCAGGTATTTTATTTTTCATTTTTGCCTATCTTAATTCGCTATTAGTTCCTTTTAATTGCTGATTTTTCTAAGAAAAATCATTTTGATTACAGAATTTATTTATTTGTCGTCCCGAAGATCAAAGTTTCGACTAACATTTTTCATTGCCTTTTAATCGTAGTTGGAATGATGCAGAGATCGTGCTACCAGATACATCCTGAAATTCTTTGTGAAGGCGGGAAAACTGATAAATGTTCAGCCTTTTGCAAAAATAAAATTGGACCTTCGACCACTGTGCAATGTATTGAAAGTATAGGGCTCGATGGTCCTTTCTGTGTTTGCAATTTATGCAAATAATCTCAATTATTTCCTCCCGTAGTGAAATTGTTGCGAATAATGAAATATTAATTATCAACTATTTCCACTTGTAGTGAAATTGTTGCAAATAATAAAATATTAATTCCGTATAGATTATTCAAGAAGACAATCTTTTCTCTCTCTCTTTTTTTTTTTTTTTCTTTTTATAATTTTATGTTTTAATTTTCGTACACGAATCAAGATTTTCAAGATGAATGAGTTTTATCAAGCGAGAAAAATTTGGCCAAGGCCCAAGGGCATTATAATTATTTTGTTAAAAAATTAATTATTTAACCATTAAATAGACGATTTTGCGAACTATGGACACAAATTGACAACGTTATATATTAATTGAGAATCAAGAAGCTCATGTTAGAAGGTTGAAGACCAATATTTACAGTATTTAAAAGGTTAAAGAGCCTCATCCTTAATTTTTCCTTGGACGTCATTAGGAAAGTTATTATTACATTCAAATAGTAAGGAGAGATTTCGGTGGAAATGGTCTCCGAACTTTGTTTCGACATCCTCAACCTATGTGTCTGGTGGGTAATGTTATAAATGTATCGTTACAGTCGTATCAATCAAGTTTTCTAGAAGGGAAGCGAACTTAGATTATCGTGCTTTAAATGTACCTAGTTGCTTTATGATGTGAGAAACTTGAATAAAATTAAGATAAATAAATAAAAATGGCGTATGTGATTTCAAGATATTCAACAAATTTTATTGTGCTTTTATTTAATATATGTAATGTAACGATAAAAATAATATATGAATTTCGTGTTGTTTGTTTTCTTTATCGAATGGCAACAAAAAATGATAAATTTGAGGGTCAAGTTCGTGACATAAGGTTCTTTTCCATTCTAAATCTCTAATTATAAAATGGAAGTTAAATTTTTAAATAGTATAATTAAATAAAATAGTAATTTTATTTAACACGATAGTTAATTAAATATTAGCTCAAAAATTAAGTTATTTCATATTAGTTTATAAATATATAATACAATTTACACGTATTATCAATTTGGTCAATAAATTTTTAATTCAAAACATTAAAATGATCTAGTTAGGTTTGTTGACATCCGACCTGACAACTTAATAAAGACCGTTTATTATACGCACTTGGCTCATGATAAATTGAGGTCGGATCTACAAGGTCGGCTGGTACTTATGACAGTCGTGATTTGAGGAGACATAATGATTGCAGAAACCTTACACATTGACGAAATATTCAATTAATTAATGACATTCAAAAGGATTTACGCCAGCGCTCACCAGTCCTACCAATCATATGTTATAGCTTTGTTATCTAATCAATTCATTAATTATTGGGAACCCCATTTAAAGTCGGCTTCGTAATTGCCTAGTGGAGCCAACCTGAGTGACCAATAGGGATATGCCATTGGCGTACTTTCTCAGTGTGGTACAATATGTTAATTTGACAACTGACAATCGAGGCTGAAGCCATTGACACGGATTCCCAAATTTCGGCACGGTTGTTGACACAACATGGAAGGGAAGAGTCAGGCCCCCTTTTTCCTTGTAAAAAGGGGGCTCAAGAACTTCATAAAGGAGCATAGGTTCTTTTGAGAAAGAAAATTGTAGCAATTACCAATAAAAATCCTAATTACACATCAGATGTTGGCTTAAATTTAGTTCTTACAATTTTCAACCTCAACAAGTTTCTTTTAACTTTTTATTTTTTTAAAAAAAAAAAAAAAGGTATGATACCCATTCGCACCATTTTCAAAGGTTAGGGATAGAACTACAATTTTAACAAATAAATTTTTTTTTTTAACTAAATAGGAAAGTCAAATACAAATTAAAAAATGAAATAATAATTAAAAAAAGGAAAACGAGGAAATAAAAAACAAAAGCTAAAAGTAAGAGAGAGGGAGAGAGCGGGGGTTGGGGTGGGGAGGGAGGGAGGGAGAGAGAGAGATGAAAAAATATATGATAAAAAGTTTTTTTTTTTTTTCACTTTTGGTCCCTACAGTATAAGGCTTATGTAATGCGACGATATCTTGGTTAAGAATTGGGATTCCATCTTACAAGGCCAACCTTGTTAAAAGGAGTAGTGCAATCCTTTACAAGTTAGTCTATGTTTACATGTTTATTCGATTCGGGATTTTATATCCCTTAACATGCCCCCGCAAGATGATGGATCATTCGAGCACACCAATCTTGAATTTTGTATGCTCACTTTTGGAGTGTTAATCAGATCGAATTGCTCGTTAGAGGTTAATGGGATCTAATACCGTGTTAAGATTTGAGGTTCTATCTTAAAATGTCAACCTTATTAAGAGGAGTAACTCAATCCTTTATAAGTTGATCCATATTTACATCTTTATTCTATGTTGGACTTATATCTCTTAACAATCCCCCACAAGATGGTGACTCGTTTGAGAGACTAATCTTGAAATCCGTATACTCGCTTTTGGAGTCTTAATCGAATTGAATCGCTCGTTGGAGTTTAATGGGCTCTGCTACATTGTTAAGAACTCGGGTTCCATATCAAAAGGTCAACCTTGTTAAGAGGAGTGGTCCAACCCTGTATAAGTTGGTAAATGTCTACATCTTCATTCGATGTGATTTTTTATCCCATAACAATCTACGGTGCGAAACATTATCGTTTTCATTTTTTAAATAGTGGAAGGCTCAAGTCATATTCAGTTAAGAAGCAATACATGTAAATGAACAATGGATTTAAAACATAATGTATGAGGTTTTCACGTTGATTTTTCGTATATTTGTACATAAATCAATTGTACGTAAAAAACTATGAATTTTATATGTTAAACGTATAACTTGTCGCGAATGACATGGTAAAATTTCACAATTCATCTCCTCCTTTTTACTATTCAAATAGCTTGACGGCGAATACATAAGTATAATTCGAATAAGCTGATGCAATTTGGGAAAATGTGCACGAGTACTTCTACAGTCAACCAATAAGTACGATTCCATGTTTCCTAGACAAGAAAATCGTCAGTGTTTTCAAACCTAACTAATTTTATCTGAAACTCTAAAAGCACAATTCGGCGTGACCGTTCGAAGTAGAGGTCCAAATCTGAAAATTTTAATAGCTCGCCAATTTAGAACATTAATCATTAACCAAAGATTGCAAACACACTTCTTGAATTTCAAATAAGCAAGTCTTGTAGCTCATAAATAAGTTTCATGTAAGGCACGCATTTCAAAACAAATATACAAATCTAACGCATAAATTACACAAATCAAACTTTACTCACTCTCAAGTATTTAGCTTTGAATTAAACCTGAAAATTTTCCAATCTTAGGATAAAAATGAGTTGAAAAAGTGATAAACTCAATTTCTTATAATAAAGTACTAATTTTGTACCGAAGAAAGTGGAATATTTGAGAAAATGGAAGGTCGCGGGCACTAGAAATCATTCTGGTATGCACCGAAAATATGCTATAAATAGTGTTCAAAATCAAAGGAAAGTAGGGTATCGGCATCCATAATCCGGATACAGAATCTTCAGATCAAAATTTGATGAACAGTTCTTGCTGGTTTTAGGTGTATTGTCTATAGATTAGAGAGACTCATTTCACCTCCAAATAAGATCTCGAATGATTTTTAGTCATCGATGGTGGCTCACCTTTCTTTAAATTATTAGTTTTCTTATCTAAAATTTCTAAGGAGATTTGAGAGAATGAGCGGGGTGTAAATGGTAGTTCTTGATATAGACGATTGCGTATGCAAGTACTCAAGTGTATAACCTATCAAAATTACTTTGGGCCCTTCGCCTTGTGTTCCAATTTTAAATTTTGAGTTCATTTTTAGTTTTTTATTTTGATGATTTATTTTTAGCTGCGGATTCTGATGTGTTCACAGAGTGCTTGTCGCGCTCTCATTTTAATTTCCAACAATCCAAGCTCACTGTTTGTCCTTCATCCACAGTCCGCTAGAGGGGGGATATTAGGATTATTGCTGAATCATTGCCAACAAATTCGTTAGATCATTTTGTGAATGATATCAAATCCTATAAAGAGGGAAAGACCTGAAAACAATACATACCAGACAGCTCATTGTACACATTTAGCTCCTTCCATATTGTTCTGCATTTCCAAATATATATTGTGGAGATTTGAGGCTTCAATCAACACCAAACCGGGCTCAGAAAACCAACTAATCGACACCACAATGACAACCAACCTCCAAACTCGAACCACCACTACTTGGTTGCTTCCAAGATGCCACAAAGGCTGAGTGTTAGAGATCTTTGGCAGCCCTAAACTAGCCACTTAGGCTAAGAGAAGAAGAAGGAGAAGATAGCACAAAGCAAGAGGAAGCACAAAGCAAATCTCCCTTTTCCCTCTCCTCTAACTCACGGCTCCAAGGTTCAATTTCACACTAGGGCTAATCACAAGAAAACCGCCCCACTTAAAAGCACAAGTTAAGTGGGCTATAAGGTCAAAACACAAGAGGCCCAATAGATAACAACAAGTGGGCTTTTCAACCCTAAAGCCATCCAAAGTAATGGGTTAGGCCATGAGCAACACTAATGAGATTAGGCTACTTCAAACGGCCCACTTAGGTTGTCGGAGTGGTTCGTTCATTGTGATGTCGACATTTCACTTCAATCATCGGCCGAGACCTATGAAGTCTAATCCAAACTATAAAACCGGTTTAACATCATTGCCCGGATTTATTGGGTATCAAAAAACCCAACAAATCTCCACCTTGATCCCAATAAATCTGCAAGTAGACAAAAACACACAGTTTACACTTGCACAATCAAGGTAACCAATAAAATTGGCATCACAGACCTTACCTCGTGTCTCCATCTGAAACACATACCATACTTGTTCCATATACTCACTAGGGCTAAGGTCACGAACACCCAAGTAGAAACAAATAAGCACCGCAATCAATCAAGAGCAAATAAAACATGCGACGGAGATATCACACAGGATAACACAGAGATCTTATCACACCCGTTCACACAGAACAACAGATTAACAAGTTAATCAACAGGCCAACACATACGCAACAAATGCATAAATGACCTCACACAGATCTCACCACACTTATCCTATCCCATTCCGTGTTACTCACTCACCTCGAGAACACACATCTCACCTCATCGCCCACCTGCTCACTAGACTAATCACTCAAACAAACAAACAAACAAACATGTCTAACGATAAGCCTCTATAGATCCTAAGTTCTCGGGATAATCCTCTATCAACACATCACTTCTCCATCCTACATGGATAATGGGTCTCCACCTAACAGAAGTGATAGAAGTGCCTCACTTACACTCCACCTGATCAGGGTCTCTTCCAGATAAAGGATTCTAACATTTGATCACATCTCCACCGTGATCCAAATGCCACACTCCACATCCCACAGTACAACCAATATACCCCTAGACATCTATACTCCATCTTACCAAAAGACATACACACACACACACACACTGCCAAATGCATCACAAACCCACTATGCATGCAAACACATTACACCAAGTAATAAGATCACTCAAAATCATGCCAATGCACATATCAAACACATTGAAATGCAACATATAGCCATGCAGCGGAAACGAGCAATCACACACATGCAGAAAGGATTACACACAGATGCAAATACAGTAACTAAGGTTACACTCAGTAAACCTCACTAGGGTCATCACTCGACCCTATAAGCAAATTCGCATCACCTCTCAACTTACTCTTCTTCTTGGGACAATCCCTAATGAAGTGTCCAGACTTACCACAACTGTAACACCGTCTACCACCAGACTTGTCCCAACCCTTGCTCTTCTTCTTATCACCCTCATCACTCGAGTCACTACTCGAATCACTGTTATCTTGAGCTCTACCTAAACTCATTTGCTTAAACTTCATTCTACTCCTCATCATATGCAATTCACCATTTCTCTTATCTTCCTTTTTAGCTTTAACCTCCATTTCCTTACTCCTAAGGGAATCTATGACAATTTCAGGGGTTAAGGTGTCCCTACCATACTTAATAGCATTTTTAACTTCATGATAAGTATCAGGTATAGCATTCAACAAAATAATAGCCTTGTAGGTTTCAGACACCGACTCTCCACAGTTAACAATATCTTGAACAAGTTTGTTAAACACATCCAAATTGTCATCCAAATCTTTTGAAGAATCCATTTTAAAGCTAAAAAATCTTTCAAGCAAGTACAACTTGTTAGGAGTGGATTTAAGCAAATATAAATCATCCAACTTTTTCCAAAGTTCTTTGGTAGAATCAAGTTTTCCAACTTTTCTCAAAACAAAGGTTTTATTGTGTGTAAAATAATTGAAGTATATGCAAGTTCATCATATTCTTCTTTTTGTGCATCTGTAAAATTTTCCGGAAATTTGCCATCAATGGCCTTTGAAACTTTTTGTTGAACCAGAATACCCTTCATCTTTTGTTGCCAAATTGAAAAATCCCCTTTCCCGTTGAAAATCCCAATTTCGAAATGTGAAGACATTTTGAAGAACAGAACAACCCAAAAATGCACAAGTAGGTCACACAGAGTAAACCTAAGGCAGCAATATACACCGTTCTAGATTCCCAGGGTTTCGTGAGACTCAAAATCTCAGATCAAGAGAACGTTCGAATGGATCAAGTCCAAGGTGTTCTAACAGGATAATCAATGCAACACGAAGGTATGTCAACAAAATTCAAAATTTCCACGCAAAGGAATCTCACACAGAGACAAAACAACAGTTCCAGCACAAAAGCAATTACCAACTTACAGTTAAATTCAACACTTCAAATAGAGCAATTAATTCCTAAGATTCTAGCACAAGCAATGGTTACCCCTTCACGGTAACCCCAATCCTAATGTCACCCCACACGATGACGCGCTAATGCCGGAATTAAACGGGATAAGCCAATTTACCAGAGCGGACCTATCTGAGTCCGTAAATTACGAGGAATATAAATTTTAACACTTTAGGGCCACCACTATTCGCCCTAAAGTTTCCAAAGAATCGCAAAGAATCAACCGAGCGACAATTGAACTACGAACGTAGGGGCAAAATCGTCCAACTTTTTCTGCGCAACCTGAAACACTAAACCAAAAATATCAGCACGTTCACAAAATTGAATATAACAAACTGCCTGAAGAAACCGCCTTCAGAAAGTCATCCACGCGCCAGGCCGGAGTCCCCACGCGCCACCGCCACGCGCCACCGCCGTTCACACGCGCCGGCCACCCAGCTTCGCCTCCACCTGCAGAGGCCTCCTGTGGTGTTGGTTTCTTCAAATGACCACTGGTTTGGCCGGAAATCAAGATTGCAGGTCCGGTTTTTGGGAGAAAATCTGGACAGCTTCTTCCTTCAGTTTCTATCGATTTTCTGCTGGTTTTCTGGTCGTTTTTATAGCCTGAAAATCACCCCAACTTGCTCTGATACCATTTGTGGAGATTTGAGGCTTCAATCAACACCAAACCGGGCTCAGAAAACCAACTAATCGACACCACAATGACAACCAACCTCCAAACTCGAACCACCACTACTTGGTTGCTTCCAAGATGCCACAAAGGCTGAGTGTTAGAGATCTTTGGCAGCCCTAAACTAGCCACTTAGGCTAAGAGAAGAAGAAGGAGAAGATAGCACAAAGCAAGAGGAAGCACAAAGCAAATCTCCCTTTTCCCTCTCCTCTAACTCACGGCTCCAAGGTTCAATTTCACACTAGGGCTAATCACAAGAAAACCGCCCCACTTAAAAGCACAAGTTAAGTGGGCTATAAGGTCAAAACACAAGAGGCCCAATAGATAACAACAAGTGGGCTTTTCAACCCTAAAGCCATCCAAAGTAATGGGTTGGGCCATGAGCAACACTAATGAGATTAGGCTACTTCAAACGGCCCACTTAGGTTGTCGGAGTGGTTCGTTCATTGTGATGTCGACATTTCACTTCAATCATCGGCCGAGACCTATGAAGTCTAATCCAAACTATAAAACCGGTTTAACATCATTGCCCGGATTTATTGGGTATCAAAAAACCCAACATATATGTACAATTGGTTTAGTATAAATATACATACAACCTCATGCTATCATTAAGCAGAGGGAAGTCGGAATATTATTTTTTATCCTTCCTTTGCTGGGTTTCTAAAACCTTATCGTCTTTCAATTAAGAATCATGAAGTTCCAAATGTTCATATTTGTCCTCTTTGCTCTTTTATCAGGTATTTTATTTTTCATTTTTGCCTATCTTAATTCGCTATTAGTTCCTTTTAATTGCTGATTTTTCTAAGAAAAATCATTTTGATTACAGAATTTATTTATTTGTCGTCCCGAAGATCAAAGTTTCGACTAACATTTTTCATTGCCTTTTAATCGTAGTTGGAATGATGCAGAGATCGTGCTACCAGATACATCCTGAAATTCTTTGTGAAGGCGGGAAAACTGATAAATGTTCAGCCTTTTGCAAAAATAAAATTGGACCTTCGACCACTGTGCAATGTATTGAAAGTATAGGGCTCGATGGTCCTTTCTGTGTTTGCAATTTATGCAAATAATCACAATTATTTCCTCCCGTAGTGAAATTGTTGCGAATAATGAAATATTAATTATCAACTATTTCCACTTGTAGTGAAATTGTTGCAAATAATAAAATATTAATTCCGTATAGTTTATTCAAGAAGACAATCTTTTCTCTTTTTTTTTTTTTTTTTTTTTTCTTTTTATAATTTTATGTTTTAATTTTCGTACACGAATCAAGATTTTCAAGATGAATGAGTTTTATCAAGCGAGAAAAATTTGGCCAAGGCCCAAGGGCATTATAATTATTTTGTTAAAAAATTAATTATTTAACCATTAAATAGACGATTTTGCGAACTATGGACACAAATTGACAACGTTATATATTAATTGAGAATCAAGAAGCTCATGTTAGAAGGTTGAAGACCAATATTTACAGTATTTAAAAGGTTAAAGAGCCTCATCCTTAATTTTTCCTTGGACGTCATTAGGAAAGTTATTATTACATTCAAATAGTAAGGAGAGATTTCGGTGGAAATGGTCTCCGAACTTTGTTTCGACATCCTCAACCTATGTGTCTGGTGGGTAATGTTATAAATGTATCGTTACAGTCGTATCAATCAAGTTTTCTAGAAGGGAAGCGAACTTAGATTATCGTGCTTTAAATGTACCTAGTTGCTTTATGATGTGAGAAACTTGAATAAAATTAAGATAAATAAATAAAAATGGCGTATGTGATTTCAAGATATTCAACAAATTTTATTGTGCTTTTATTTAATATATGTAATGTAACGATAAAAATAATATATGAATTGCGTGTTGTTTGTTTTCTTTATCGAATGGTAACAAAAAATGATAAATTTAAATCTGAAGAATACAATTGGAGATGTAATATTCTCATTTAATAAATGAATTGTTGGATTAAAAAAATATATTTGAGGGTCAAGTTCGTGACATAAGGTTCTTTTCCATTCTAAATCTCTAATTATAAAATGGAAGTTAAATTTTTAAATAGTATAATTAAATAAAATAGTAATTTTATTTAACACGATAGTTAATTAAATATTAGCTCAAAAATTAAGTTATTTCATATTAGTTTATAAATATATAATACAATTTACTCGTATTATCAATTTGGTCAATAATTTTTTAATTCAAAACATTAAAATGATCTAGTTAGGTTTGTTGACATCCGACCTGACAACTTAATAAAGACAGTTTATTATACGCACTTGGCTCATGATAAATTGAGGTCGGATCTACGAGGTCGGCTGGTACTTATGACAGTCGTGATTTGAGGAGACATAATGATTGCAGAAACCTTACACATTGACGAAATATTCAATTAATTAATGACATTCAAAAGGATTTACGCCAGCGCTCACCAGTCCTACCAATCATATGTTATAGCTTTGTTATCTAATCAATTCATTAATTATTGGGAACCCCATTTAAAGTCGGCTTCGTAATTGCCTAGTGGAGCCAACCTGAGTGACCAATAGGGATATGCCATTGGCATACTTTCTCAGTGTGGTACAATATGTTAATTTGACAACTGACAATCGAGGCTGAAGCCATTGACACGGATTCCCAGCTCGGCACTGTTGTTGACAAAACATGGAAGGGAAGATTCATGCCCCCTTTTTCCTTGTAAAAAGGGGGCTCAAGAACTTCATAAAGGAGCATAGGTTCTTTTGAGAAAGAAAATTGTAGCAATTACCAATAAAAATCCTAATTACACATCAGATGTTGGCTTAAATTTAGTTCTTACAATTTTCAACCTCAACAAGTTTCTTTTAACTTTTTATTTTTTTTAAAAAAAAAAAAAAAGGTATGATACCCATTCGCACCATTTTCAAAGGTTAGGGATAGAACTACAATTTTAACAAATAAATTTTTTTTTTTAACTAAATAGGAAAGTCAAATACAAATTAAAAAATGAAATAATAATTAAAAAAAGGAAAACGAGGAAATAAAAAACAAAAGCTAAAAGTAAGAGAGAGGGAGAGAGCGGGGGTTGGGGTGGGGAGGGAGGGAGGGAGGGAGAGAGAGAGATGAAAAAATATATGATAAAAAGTTTTTTTTTTTTTTCACTTTTGGTCCCTACAGTATAAGGCTTATGTAATGCGACGATATCTTGGTTAAGAATTGGGATTCCATCTTACAAGGCCAACCTTGTTAAAAGGAGTAGTGCAATCCTTTACAAGTTAGTCTATGTTTACATGTTTATTCGATTCGGGATTTTATATCCCTTAACATGCCCCCGCAAGATGATGGATCATTCGAGCACACCAATCTTGAATTTCGTATGCTCACTTTTGGAGTGTTAATCAGATCGAATTGCTCGTTAGAGGTTAATGGGATCTAATACCGTGTTAAGATTTGAGGTTCTATCTTAAAATGTCAACCTTATTAAGAGGAGTAACTCAATCCTTTATAAGTTGATCCATATTTACATCTTTATTCTATGTTGGACTTATATCTCTTAACAATCCCCCACAAGATGGTGACTCGTTTGAGAGACTAATCTTGAAATCCGTATACTCGCTTTTGGAGTCTTAATCGAATTGAATCGCTCGTTGGAGTTTAATGGGCTCTGCTACATTGTTAAGAACTCGGGTTCCATATCAAAAGGTCAACCTTGTTAAGAGGAGTGGTCCAACCCTGTATAAGTTGGTAAATGTCTACATCTTCATTCGATGTGATTTTTTATCCCATAACAATCTACGGTGCGAAACATTATCGTTTTCATTTTTTAAATAGTGGAAGGCTCAAGTCATATTCAGTTAAGAAGCAATACATGTAAATGAACAATGGATTTAAAACATAATGTATGAGGTTTTCACGTTGATTTTTCGTATATTTGTACATAAATCAATTGTACGTAAAAAACTATGAATTTTATATGTTAAACGTATAACTTGTCGCGAATGACATGGTAAAACTTCACAATTCATCTCCTCCTTTTTACTATTCAAATAGCTTGACGGCGAATACATAAGTATAATTCGAATAAGCTGATGCAATTTGGGAAAATGTGCACGAGTACTTCTACAGTCAACCAATAAGTACGATTCCATGTTTCCTAGACAGTAAAATCGTCAGGTTTTCAAACCTAACTAATTTTATCTGAAACTCTAAAAGCACAATTCGGCGTGACCGTTCGAAGTAGAGGTCCAAATCTGAAAATTTTAATAGCTCGCCAATTTAGAACATTAATCATTAACCAAAGATTGCAAACACACTTCTTGAATTTCAAATAAGCAAGTCTTGTAGCTCATAAATAAGTTTCATGTAAGGCACGCATTTCAAAACAAATATACAAATCTAACGCATAAATTACACAAATCAAACTTTACTCACTCTCAAGTATTTAGCTTTGAATTAAACCTGAAAATTTTCCAATCTTAGGATAAAAATGAGTTGAAAAAGTGATAAACTCAATTTCTTATAATAAAGTACTAATTTTGTACCGAAGAAAGTGGAATATTTGAGAAAATGGAAGGTCGCGGGCACTAGAAATCATTCTGGTATGCACCGAAAATATGCTATAAATAGTGTTCAAAATCAAAGGAAAGTAGGGTATCGGCATCCATAATCCGGATACAGAATCTTCAGATCAAAATTTGATGAACAGTTCTTGCTGGTTTTAGGTGTATTGTCTATAGATTAGAGAGACTCATTTCACCTCCAAATAAGATCTCGAACGATTTTTAGTCATCGATGGTGGCTCACCTTTCTTTAAATTATTAGTTTTCTTATCTAAAATTTCTAAGGAGATTTGAGAGAATGAGCGGGGTGTAAATGGTAGTTCTTGATATAGACGATTGCGTATGCAAGTACTCAAGTGTATAACCTATCAAAATTACTTTGGGCCCTTCGCCTTGTGTTCCAATTTTAAATTTTGAGTTCATTTTTAGTTTTTTATTTTGATGATTTATTTTTAGCTGCGGATTCTGATGTGTTCACAGAGTGCTTGTCGCGCTCTCATTTTAATTTCCAACAATCCAAGCTCACTGTTTGTCCTTCATCCACAGTCCGCTAGAGGGGGGATATTAGGATTATTGCTGAATCATTGCCAACAAATTCGTTAGATCATTTTGTGAATGATATCAAATCCTATAAAGAGGGAAAGACCTGAAAACAATACATACCAGACAGCTCATTGTACACATTTAGCTCCTTCCATATTGTTCTGCATTTCCAAATATATATGTACAATTGGTTTAGTATAAATATACATACAACCTCATGCTATCATTAAGCAGAGGGAAGTCGGAATATTATTTTTTATCCTTCCTTTGCTGGGTTTCTAAAACCTTATCGTCGTTCAACTAAGAATCATGAAGTTCCAAATGTTCACATTTGTCCTCTTTGCTCTTTTATCAGGTATTTTATTTTTCATTTTTGCCTATCTTAATTCGCTATTAGTTCCTTTTAATTGTTGATTTTTCTAAGAAAAATTATTTTGATTACAGAATTTATTTATTTGTCGTCCCGAAGATCAAAGTTTCGGCTAACATTTTTTATTGCCTTTTAATCGTAGTTGGAATGATGCAGAGATCGTGCTACCAGATACATCCTGAAATTCTTTGTGAAGGTGGGAAAACTGATAAATGTTCAGCCTTTTGCAAAAATAAAATTGGACCTTCGACCACTGTGCAATGTATTGAAAGTATAGGGCTCGATGGTCCTTTCTGTGTTTGCAATTTATGCAAATAATCTCAATTATTTCCTCCCGTAGTGAAATTGTTGCGAATAGTGAAATATTAATTATCAACTATTTCCACTTGTAGTGAAATTGTTGCAAATAATAAAATATTAATTCCGTATAGTTTATTCAAGAAGACAATCTTTTCTCCCTTTCTTTTTTTTCTTTTTATAATTTTATGTTTTAATTTTCGTACACGAATCAAGATTTTCAAGATGAATGAGTTTTATCAAGCGAGAAAAATTTGGCCAAGGCCCAAGGGCATTATAATTATTTTGTTAAAAAATTAATTATTTAACCATTAAATAGACGATTTTGTGAACTATGGACACAAAATGACAACGTTATATATTAATTGAGAATCAAGAAGCTCATGTTAGAAGGTTGAAGACCAATATTTGCAGTATTTAAAAGGTTAAAGAGTCTCATCCTTAATTTTTCCTTGGACGTCATTAGTAAAGTTATTATTACATTCAAATAGTAAGGAGAGATTTCGGTGGAAATTGTCTCCGAACTTTGTTTCGACATCCTCAACCTATGTGTCTGGTGGGTAATGTTATAAATGTATCGTTACAGTCGTATCAATCAAGTTTTCTAGAAGGGAAGCGAACTTAGATTATCGTGCTTTAAATGTACCTAGTTGCTTTATGATGTGAGAAACTTGAATAAAATTAAGATAAATAAATAAAAATGGCGTATGTGATTTCAAGATATTCAACAAATTTTATTGTGCTTTTATTTAATTTATGTAATGTAACGATAAAAATAATATATGAATTGCGTGTTGTTTGTTTTCTTTATCGAATGGTAACAAAAAATGATAAATTTAAATCTGAAGAATACAATTGGAGATGTAATATTCTCATTTAATAAATGAATTGTTGGATTAAATAAATATATTTGAGGGTCAAGTTCGTGACATAAGATTCTTTTCCATTCTAAATCTCTAATTATAAAAATGGAAGTTAAATTTTTAAATAGTATAATTAAATAAAATAGTAATTTTTTTTAACACGATAGTTAATTAAATATGAGCTCAAAAATTAAGTTATTTCATATTAGTTTATAAATATATAATACAATTTACTCGTATTATCAATTTGGTCAATAAATTTTTAATTCAAAACATTAAAATGAACTAGTTAGGTTTGTTGACATCCGACGTGACAACTTAATAAAGACCGTTTATTATACGCACTTGGCTTATGATAAATTGAGGTCGGATCTACGAGGTCGGCTGGTACTTATGACAGTCGTGATTTGAGGAGACATAATGATTGCAGAAACCTTACACATTGACGAAATATTCAATTAATTAATGACATTCAAAAGGATTTACGTCAGCGCTCACCAATCCTACCAATCATATGTTATAGCTTTGTTATCTAATCAATTCATTAATTATTGGGAACCCCATTTAAAGTCGGCTTCGTAATTGCCTGGTGGAGCCAACATTAGTGACCAATAGGGATATGCCATTGGCGTACTTTCTCAGTGTAGTGCAGTATGTTAATTTGACAATTGACAATCGAGGCTGAAGCCATTGACACGGATTCCCAGCTCGGCACTGTTGTTGACAAAACATGAAATGGAAGATTCATGCCCCCTTTTTCCTGTAAAAAGGGGGCTCAAGAACTTCATAAAGGAGCATAGGTGCTTTTGAGAAAGAAACTAGTAGCAATTATCAATAAAAATCCTTATTACACATTAGATGTTGGCTTAAATTTAGTTCTTACAATTTTCAACCTCAACAAGTTTCTTTTAACTTTTTATTTAAAAAAGAAAAAGAAAAAAAGGTATGAGACCCATTCGCACCATTTTCAAAGGTTAGGGATAGAACTACAATTTTAACTAATAAAAAAAATTTTTTTTAACTAAATAGGAAAGTCAAATACAAATTAAAAAATGAAATAATAATTAAAAAAAGGAAAACGAGGAAATAAAAGACAAAAGCTAAAAGTAAGAGAGAGAGAGAGAGAGAGAGAGAGAGAGAGAGAGAGAGAGAGAGAGAGAGAGCGGGGGTTGGGGTGGGGAGGGAGGGAGAGAGAGAGATGAAAAAATATATGATAAAAGTTTTTTTATTTTTTTTCACTTTTGGTCCCTACAGTATAAGGCTTATGTAATGCGACGATATCTGTGTTAAGAATTGGGATTCCATCTTACAACGCCAACCTTGTTAAAAGGAGTAGTGCAATCCTTTATAAGTTAGTCTATGTTTACATCTTTATTCGATTCGGGATTTTATATCCCTTAACATGCCCCCGCAAGATGGTGGCTCATTCGAGCACACCAATCTTGAATTTCGTATGCTCACTTTTGGAGTGTTAATCAGATCGAATTGCTCGTTAGAGGTTAATGGGATCTAATACCGTGAGGTTCTATCTTAAAATGTCAATCTTATTAGGAGGAGTAGCTCAATCCTTTATAAGTTGATCTATATTTACATCTTTATTCTATGTTGGACTTATATCTCTTAACATTCCCCCGCAAGATGGTGACTCGTTTGAGAGACTAATCTTGAAATCCGTATACTCGCTTTTGGAGTCTTAATCGAATTGAATCGCTCGTTGGAGTTTAATGGGCTCTGCTACATTGTTAAGAACTCGGGTTCCATCTCAAAAGGTCAACCTTGTTAAGAGGAGTGGTCCAACCCTGTATAAGTTGGTAAATGTCTACATCTTTATTCGATGTGATTTTTTATCCCTTAACAATCTGCGGTGCGAAACATTATCGTATTCATTTTTTGAATAGTGGAAGGTTCAAGTCATATTCACTTAAGAAGCAATACATGTAAATGAACAATGGATTTAAAACATAATGTATGAGGTTTTCACGTTGATTTTTCATATATTTGTACATAAATCAATTGTACGTAAAAAACTATGAATTTTATATGTTAAACGTATAACTTGTCGCGAATGACATGGTAAAATTTCACAATTCATCTCCTCCTTTTTACTATTCAAATAGCTTGACGGCGAATACATAAGTATAATTCGAATAAGCTGATGCAATTTGGGAAATTGTGCACGAGTACTTCTACAGTCAACCAATAAGTATGATTCCATGTTTCCTAGACAGTAAAATCGTCAGGTTTTCAAACCTAACTAATTTTATCTGAAACTCTAAAAACACAATTCGGCGTGACCGTTCGAAGTAGAGGTCTAAATCTGAAAATTTGAATAGCTCACCAATTTAGAACATTAATCATTAACCAAAGATTGCAAACACACTTCTTGAATTTCAAATAAGCAAGTCTTGTAGCTCATAAATAAGTTGCGTGTAAGGCACGTATTTCAAAACAAATATACAAATCTAACGCATAAATTACACAAATCAAACTTTACTCACTCTCAAGTATTTAGCTTTGAATTAAACCTGAAAATTTTCCAATCTTAGGATAAAAATGAGTAGAAAAAGTGATAAACTCAATTTCTTATGATAAAGTACTAATTTTGTACCGAAGAAAGTGGAATATTTGAGAAAATGGAAGGTCGTGGACACTAGAAATCATTCTGGTATGCACCGAAAATATGCTATAAATAGTGTTCAAAATCAAAGGAAAGTAGGGTATCGGCATCCATAATCCGGATACAGAATCTTCAGATCAAAATTTGATGAACTGTTCTTGCTGGTTTTAGGAGTATTGTCTATAGATTAGAGAGACTCATTTCACCTCCAAATAAAATCTCGAATGATTGCGTGTGCAAGTGCTCAAGTGTATAACCTATCAAAATTACTTCGGGCCGTTCGCTTTGTATTCCAATTTTAAATTTTGAGTTCATTTTTAGTTTTTTATTTTGATGAAGCTGCGGAATGCTGATGTGTTCACAGAGTGCTTGTCGCGCTCTCATTTTAATTTCCTACAATCCAAGCTCACTGTTTCTCCATCATCCAAAGTCCGCTAGAGGGGGGATATTAAGAGTATTGCTGAATCATTTCCAACAAATTCGTTAGATCATTTTGTGAATGATATCAAATCCTATAAAGAAGGAAAGACCTGAAAACAATACTTACCAGACAGCTCATTGTACACTTTTAGCTCCTTCCATATTGTTCTGCATTTCCAAATATATATGTACAATTGGTTTAATATAAATATACGTACAACCTCATGCTATCATTAAGCAGAGGGAAATCGGAATATTATTTTTTATCCTTCCTTTGCTCGGTTTCTAAAACCTTATCAACTTTCAACTAAGAATCATGAAGTTCCAAATATTCATATTTGTCCTCTTTGCTCTTTTATCAGGTATTTTATTTTTCATTTTTGCCTATCTTAATTCTCTATTAGTTCCTTTTAATTGTTTATTTTTCAAACAAAAATTATTTTGATTATAGAATTTATTTATTTGTCGTCCCGAAGATCAAAGTTTTAACTAAAATTTTTTATTGCCTTTTAATTGTAGTTGGAATGATGCAAAGATCGTGCTACCAGATACATCCCGAAATTCTTTGTGAAGGTGGGAAAATTGATAAATGTTCAGCCTTTTGCAAAAATAAAATTGGACCTTCGACCACTGTGCAATGTATTGAAAGTATAGGGTTCGATGGTCCTTTCTGTGTTTGCAATTTATGCAAATAATCTCAATTATCTCCTCATGTAGTGAAATTGTTGCAAATAATGAAATATTAATTATCAACTATTTCTACTTGTAGTGAAATTGTTGTAAATAATAAAATATTAATTCCGTATAGTTTATTCAGGGAGACAATCTTTTCTCTTTTTTTCTTTTTATAATTTTTTGTTTTAATTTTCATGCATGAATCAAGATTTTCAAGATGAATGAGTTTTATCAAGCGAGGAAAATTTGGCCAAAGCCCAAGGGCTTTATAATTATTTTGTTAAAAATTTAATTATTTAACCATTAAATAGACGATTTTGTGAACTGTGGACACAAAATGACAATGTTATATATTAGTTGAGAATCAAGAAGCTCATGTTAGAAGGTTGAAGACCAATATTTATAGTATTTACTCGTATTATCAATTTGGTCAATAAATTTTTGATTCAAAACATTAAAATGAACTAGTTAGGTTTGTTGACATCCGACCTCACAACTTAGCCCCTGTTTGAATCTCGTTTTTTTCTCATTTTTTGTCAAAACTCGTTTTGCTACAGGAAAAAAATATGACACGCAACCCACCTACTCATTTTGTGTCAGATGGCCCATGTAATATTTTATTACCTTTGCTTCACAATTCCCCTTTTTGTCCTCATTTGAAATTGTGTACAAATTTGTACAGGAACCAATTTGAAGGGTATTTATGGAAGGAAAGATAATTTATACTGCAATAGGTCAAATCTGTCCTTTTCTTCCTGCTGTTGTCGGTTGAAATTGTAAGGGATTTGTACATGGGCCCCACGCATACTGCAAATTACTGTTAAAAAATGGAAAAAAAAGGGGTGCCAAACAACCTCTTAATAAAGAACGTTTATTATATGCACTTGGCTCATGGTAAATTGAGTTCGGATCTGCAAGGTCAACTCGTACTTATGACTGTCGTGATTTGAGGGGACATAATGATTGCAGAAACCTTATAGTACATTGACAAAATAATCAATTAATTAATGGAATTACGAAGGAATTACGCTAGCGCTCACTAATCCCACCAATCATATGTTATAGCTTTGTTCTCTAATCAATTCATTAATTATTGGGGACCCCATTTGAAGTCGGCTTCATAATTATTGTTGCATATAATAAAATATTAATTCCGTACAGTTTATTCAATGTTGCAATCTTCTCTTTCTTTTTTCTTTTTATAATTTTTTGTTTTTTTTTTTCATGTATAAATCAAGATTTTCAAGATGAATGAGTTTTATCAAGCAAGGAAAATTTGGCCAAGGGCATTATAATTAGTTTATTAAAAATTTAATTTTTTAACCATCAAATAGACGATTTTGTGAACTATGGACACAAAATGACAACGTTATATATAAGTTGAGAATCAAGACGCTCATGTTAGAAGGTTGATGACCAATATTTATATTATTTAAAAGGTTAAAGAGTCTCATCCTTAATTTTTCCTTCGATGTCATTAGGAAAGTTATTAATACATTTAAATAGTAAGTAGAGAAATTTGGTGGAAATGGTCTCCGAACTTTGTTTCGACATCCTCGACCTATGTGTCCGGTGGGTAATAATATAACTATATCGTTACTTTTGTATCAATCAAATTTTCTAGAAGGGAAGCAAATTTAAATTATCGTGCTTTAAATGTACCTAGTTTCTTTATGATGTGAGAAACTTGAATAAAATTAAGATAAATAAATAAAAATGGCATATGTGATTTCAAGATATTCAATAAATTTTATTGTGATTTTATTTAATGTATAATATAATGATAAAAATAATATACGAATTTTGTGTTGTGTATTTTCTTTATCGAATGGTAACAAAATGATAAATTAAAATATGAAGAATACAATTGGAGATGTAATATTCTCATTTAATAAATGAATTGTTCAATTAAATAAATATATTTGAGGGTCAAGTTCGTGACATTGTTTTCCATTTTTAATCTATAATTATAAAATGAAAGTTGAATTTTTAAATAGTGTAATTAAATAAAATAAAATAGTAATTTTATTTAACATGATAGTTAATTAAATATTTGCTCAAAAATTAAGTTATTTCATATTAGTTTATAAAATATATAATACAATTTACTCATATTGTCAATTTGGTCAATAAAATTTTGATTCAAAAATTAACATGAACTAGTTAGTTTCTTTTAACTTTTTATTTAAAAAAGAAAAAAGGTATGGGACCCTTTTGCACCATTTGCAAAGGTTAGGGACTGAACTACAATTTTAACTAAGACCTCCACCGTACACACCACCGAATCGAAAACCCACGGCACCTCCATCGCCCTCCACACCCGCATTAGCGTCGCTACTGTGGGGTCACAACAGCGCGAGAAGCAGCTGCGAGTCTCTGCTGCGAATTCGCTGATGCTGAGATTCGCAGCAGCGCGAGAAGGCGAGAAGCTGCTGCGAATCTTAGCAGAGATGCTGCTGCCGCAAATCGTAGCAGGGAAGTAGCAGAGGGAGGAAGGGAGGAGACGGTGGGCTGCGGTGGAGGCGTCGAATGGGAGAAATGGTGAGACCAACAGAGATGAAATGGATTAGGTTTGAATAGATTTAGGATTTTATATTTAAAATAAAGTTTGTAGGGTAGGTAGTAGGGTGGGTATTTTAATTTTATAATACCATTATTAATTAAAAAAGATAAAACCTGATTTTTGATTAAATAAAGCTAAAACCTGATTTTCATAAAATTAAAAGTAAACAGCTAGTTTTATGTAATTATCCCATCTTCTAAATTATTGAAAGAGGAAATTATACGGCTGCAGGCATTTAAAGTTCACGGTGCAAAGGTTAGGTGATAAAGTTTTTTGTCATAATTCAGGTATTAGGTTAATAAATAAATATTAAATCTTTTAATTATAGATATTAATTAAATAAAATACAGATGATGCGTTTCCTTAATTATAGTAATTCAAATTTCAATGAGTTATGATATATCTACCAAATTTTTATACCAAATCTTTTACACCTCATTCACAATAGGAGCTGGGGACCACAAGCTGGAATTTTTAAATACACATGGGGCCCGCGCACATTGTAAAAGGGGGAACACCGTTCAGTACCCCCATTCTGTACATCTAGACTAATTCAATTTCAATTATCTTAACTTCCATTATTATTTAAACCCATTTTCTCTCAAATTCTTCGCCCACGACTCCACCATTATCTTCTGTCACTTGATTCTCACTCCGGCCATTTCCATTAGTTTGTTCTTCTCATCTATACATTATCCACATAATTCATTTTATTCTTCATATATCTCATTAGTCAGTTATAAAATTTATTTTGAAAACCTCATATTCCTCAGGCGGTGTAAAATGGGGAAGTTAAAGGGTGCATAAAGGGTAATCAATCTCAAAAATACGACGCCACAAGGAGGACGGAAGAGGAAGAATGAGGGGAGCCACAATGAAATACCACTGAAAAAGCACGCAGCATATGTGACCTTGCGGAAAGGGAACTCTAACAAGGTTACTTTGCTTTTATTTTATTTTTTATATATAATTTATGTGATATGTACGTATGCATAAAGCGTTGGGGTTGATGTATTGAAGATGTATTGGATATTTGTGACCTTCAATTGGTTCAATTTTATTCGTGATTGAAATGGGCTAGGGTTATTGGTTTTTGAATCACATGTGTTATGGAAATCGATTTTTATTTTTTAATTTTATGAATAATATGTTTCCTAAACATGAAAGTTGACAAATGTGACCATGTTATGCGAATGTGACCAATGTGTTATGAATATGTGATTTGAATCCATATCATTATGTATGCATGTGACCTGATTGTTAACGTAGTTGATGGTGCATTCTAAATGTATGAATTCCATATGTGATCGTACCATCTGAATGTGACCAAAGTGTTAGCCCAAGAATAACTAACCAAGAGGGGGGTGAATTGGTTATTAAAACTTTTACGTTAATCACTCAAGATTTTAATAAGTGAGCATGCAAATGATAGAGAATAGTCTAAACACAAGTAAACACGTAAATGGAACAATGTAAATTTGCGCGAAGTAAATGCGTTAAGTAAAAGGGATAGAGAATGCAAACAATATGTTATGGAGGTTCGATCCAATCCAATGATCTACGTCCCCCGTTACCAAGCTCTCAGTCACGAGCAAGGCCAAATACGCTATAATGGTAACTTACAACAAGGAGTACCAATCCTTAAGTGACTTACAACAAGGAGCACTTATCCTTAGGTAACTTACAACAAGGAGCACCTACCCTTAAGTGACTTACAACAATGAGCACTTATCCTTAGGTGACTTACAACAGGGAGCACATATCCTTACAATCGAGTTTTCACAAGGCTCTCGAAACCAACAAGAAATAAGTGATAATTTTACAATAAAAAAACTCTCTTAACAAATGATATAATCAAGTTAAGTATTAGAGAGTTAGGTAAACACTTCAATAGATAGCAAATAATAAAGCTCAAGTGTTGATGTTGTAAACTTTGATGAATAATGAATAATGAAATAGTTTGTATCTTTGTATCAAAATTTTTCAACCAATGATCTCTCTTAACAAATAATACAAGTTAAGTATGAAGAGAGATTTACACTTTAATAAAAGTGTTGGCAAAGAAAACTTTTATCAAGAATTGAAGAATAGATGAGATTGAGAAAGTTTCTTTGCAAAAAGAATTCTTGATGAAATAGATGAAACTAGTTTTGATCAATCAAGAAATTCTTTGTATCAAAGTTTTCAAGCCAATGATCTCTCTTAACAAATAATACAATTTAAGTATGAAGAGAGATTTACACTTTAAATCAAAGTGTTGGCAAAGAAAACTTTTATCAAAATGAAGAATAGATGAAGTTTGTGAAGAGTTTTTTGCAAAAAAGATTTCTTGATAAAATGAATGAACTATGTTGAATCAATCAAGAAACTCTTTTGAAATAAATGAAATAGAATTTATACTCAAGTAAACTCAACGATATCTCAATAAAAAAAGCTTTCAAAAATCTCTTCTAAGTTGTTGAAAATGAATGGAGAAGAGATAGGTATTTATAGAGCAACAAAAACAAGCCGCAGGAACTTTCGGTTGAGTAAACAGTAGCTTTCGATCGACCAAAACAGTAATATAGCTATTGGAAATCAAACCGTTTGGATTTCGGCTAACACTTCGGTCGACCGGTCCGAAAGTTGCAGACTGGCCGGACAACTTTCAATATTTTGATCATATATTTCTCTTCTGATATCCGACTAAGGTGATTCAAAATAGGTTGGAAAGCTAACTCAATGGGCTACAACTTTGTTTCAAAAATAATCTTTAAATTAGATCATCTTCCATGTCAAAAATCTGTCCCAATATGAGATTGAAAATCGGAGTATAACTTTTTGATTGAAAGTTGAAGTGTGATCTTTTGAGGGACGTTTGAAAATGATTTTTCAAGGTTTTTGATTTATTACAAATGTTCATTTTTTCAAAATTATTTTCATGTCAAACCAATTTATGCAAGTAATGAATTTATGAGAAATACTTGACCTTTATGCACTTGCTAAATATTGACGAGTTATACCTTTACATATATAAATGATGTTCGATAAATAACTCTATCTTCAATGTTCTTGATCTCTTCGAGCCTCTCTTTGGCTTATATCTTGATTTGCAATTTTTTAAGTTCCAATTTGATTGTCACATGCAAATCACTATTGTCTCAAATGATTTTTCTTGAATGCTCGTTTAACCTTCACTTGTACTTCATTTGAGTGTGAATAATAATCTTTATAACTTTGAAGGCTTAAACACTCAATTCAATTTGTTAGTAAACAAGATGGACTTGTTTGTTATAATCAAAACATTAAGGTCATGATCAACCATAGGTCAACACAAAGTTGTTATGAATATGTGGCTTGAGTGCATGGTAGTAAATATGTCTGTGACCAAGATTTTATAAAAAATGTGGCTTCAGTACGGTACCTAATCTATGTCTATGACCTGAGTGTACATGAGCACATATATGTGACCAATTGAACACATAACATGTGACCTCATTTTAATGCAGGTCTGGCAATACAAAATACCAGAAGATAGTTGGTTTTCAGGCAAGATGACAACCTTAATGAATAAGGGTGTTCTTACCACCATTTAGATAAAATTAAGCCAATGACAGAAACATATATTGATGCAAACATGTTTTGCCCATTTCCTGGATTGCCATGAAGGCAGAATCTCCATACCGCACGGATTTGATGCTAGCAAGTGTGGACTGGATATTGGCACACTGTTCTACAAACATTGGGAGATCGACAAAAAGAGGGTGAAGCAGCCTACAAAGAGGAAAGGGATAGTTATAGAATGAAAATTGAGATCACATTTTGTACATGAAGATAACGTTTTAGTTCCAGCCCTTTCTACTCATTGGAGACTTTTGTAATGAATACTAAATTGTGGATCCCATGTGTCTGTAAGGTCTGATTTCCAATATATGAAAGCAACATGGTTTACTGCATAATACATTTTGTCCGTTACATATTATTGCAATGAGTCACGGATTTTATGAAAATGTCACATATGTAAATCCATAGGTTTACAGGATTGATTGTAACCATAATTGTTTTATGTTTACTTGATGTTTGCTATGATTGTCAAGGTCGATTTGTTCAATGTCTCATAACTAAATGAAAATATGCAAATGTTGACTAATGTATGTCGTATGACAAAGGTCACATCACTTGGACACATATGTGGGAGGAGGTCACATGTTGTAATACATGCGCACATTTCATTGTTTATATGGAATAGATAGTCACATACATGTATCTTACACCACATGTCACATGATTTTAACATAGGTCACATGTATTTAACATACAAACTACATAATTCAAACAGAAGTCATAGCTAATTACTCAGTAATTGTGAAGTCCCAGATTAATTTATGCACGACTATCGAACTATGTAGAAATCAAAGCTTTATTACACAATTGAAAATATAATGGATGCATATAAATTGATATATGTTATTTGAAAGAATGTTTTTAAATACAAAAATGTGATATATCTATGATCTATCTGTTTCATATGTTGATTTCCTATTAATTGTGATATTCTCCTTGTCATTTTAGCTCAATGGGACCAAATAAAGCATCTTCTACGATTGTCCTCCACAACGTCCACATTTCACCTTTGGTTTCCCTTCTCTAAATGATCTCTTCCTCTTCTCTATTGGTCTTCCAGAACTCCTCTTCTGGTTAGGAGGTAACACATTTTTGTATTGAACTTCTTCAGGCACCGTCCATTCAGCTAGATTTTCAACCGGATAAATAGAATCTTGGTATGCATTCACGTATACATCTCTTGTGTAATAATAAGAACAGTAAGCATATGGATCTCTCTTAAAATTCGCAATTACAGCCAACACGTACGGACACGATAACAAATCAACTTGTAGAGTCCTACAAGTGCATCTACGTTGCTCAATATCAACAACAATGAAAGTGGACTTTTCGTTGTTGACAGAAAACACTGACTGGTTGGAATCTATCGACTCCAATGACAATTGAGATCTATACAACAAACATACGTGCACATACATCATTTCTACAAATTAGAATTAATATCAATACTGACCTACGATGAAGATGATACAATTCACAGAATTCATACATGAATGCCCAAAATAAAATACAGGCCACATTTTCAAACAAATCACATATACTACCACAATGAGTGGAACATAGGTCACAGTTATCCTTAGCAATTCATTACACACAGAGTCACATAAATAGAGAACAGATAATGTGAATTTGTTACGATGAAATTGTTATCCATAGTTACAGGTCAAATTTTCATACAAGTCACATATACTAAGAATATGGGTGCAACATAGGTCACAATTAATTTACCCCTGTTTTCAAAGTTATCCTTTGTATTCATGTATACACAGAGTCACATAAATACAGAGCAGATAATATGACTGTGTTATGTTGAAAATCTTATTTGTGAGAGAATATGTGACCTATTTAACATAGTTTAAGCTGATTATGTTATGCCATAATTATTCTCGTGATTAGATCATTCAATTGGTGACTGCAATCATTTTAATCGAATATCGATAAAGTATTAGCCCGGACGATCATGTTTTCATGTGACAAGCAATGATTTTTTTTTTTTGAAAATGTGACTCTGTAATCCATTTGTTATTATAGAATTCAGTTCTGACCACAATATTAGAGACAGTGAAGAAAATAATTGGATTTGTACCTAGATTGTCTTCTCTGCCAAGTATTTTCTGGTTGAATGAAATCGTTCGGGCAGAAATCGTTGGGCAATTACCAAAATCAATTGACGAAATTACATTTTTCGTAGTGAAAATGTGAATTGTAGAAGAAATCGTTCAATTTAGAATGGGGATTTGTATTGCAGAGTCTTGATATATTAGGAAACCAAGTTTAATTATAGGAAACAGATACACACACACACACATTCATACATACTCCAAACCACTGATTTATGATTTTTTTTTTTCCCGAATTGATACCATAGTTAAATGTTCAATAACAAATTAAAAAATATGATGCAAAATCAATAAATATTCATTGAAAAATATAAAATGATGAGTGAAAATTGTATACAAGATTTTTCTCTTTATAAATAGAATCTCTTAAAAATGCTCAAATATAAATAATTTCTTCAAGTACTGAACATATTACAATGTTCCATTTTATTGAAATACAATCTCGATAAAATATAAATCAAGAGTGGATTTGACTCTCCTAATATGGAGAGTCAACCTTGATAATGACTCAAATTGTTAGGTTTTCATCCATTAATACTTGCATTGTTACGATAAATTGATGCTTAAATGTGCTATGTACCTTTATATTTTGATTTGGGTTGCAAATGGATGAAAATGGTGGAGATTTGAGGAAATAAGTGAAAAAGAGCCAAAGTTGAAGAAAATGAAAGCTCATGGACCAAATTGCAAATATCAAAAAGATGGCTCGGAAGGTAAAATAAAGTGATGAATATTCGAGAGTGTTAGAGGTCAACTGGATGAAGAAATAAGTCAAAAGGATGAAATATAGCAAAGAGCCGGTTATATTCGTTGAGACCACGGTCGATTGGCACTTGGGCTGAAATAACTCAAGCATTCTTTAATAAATATTTTCCCCGCCATAAGACTAGTGCCTTAAAAAAACAAATTTAGTCAAAAGGATAGTGAAACTTTGTACCAGGCTTAGGAAAGATTTAAAGAGTTGCAAGCCCTTTATCCCCACCACGATTATGAGAGTTGGCGTATCGTGAGCTATTTCTATGAGGTATTAACATCTAGGGAGCATCAATTCATAGAGATGATGTGTAATGGTGAATTTTTATAGAAAGATCCTGATGAGGCTATGGAATACTTAGATAAACTAGTGGAAAAAGCTCACACTTGGACTGGACCTTGCTCTATTGATAGTACTAATTGGTCATGAGCCACAGGAAATTCCAATAGCACAAGTCTCTATCATCTTAGGGAGGAAGATATCCTTAGAGCAAAAGTAGAAGCCCTGACTAGATAACTAGAAATCCTACGTGCTCAAGACTCGAAATCTTCGCAAAATGTATCTCGTGTTGAGTCTTGTAGTCCTTGTTTTGTGTGTGGTAGAACCGATCATCTAGGGCAAGCGTGTTCTACTTTTGCTGAGATGAAGGGCCTTATTAGAAACACTGCAATACCTTAGGCACGTATAACAAATCCTATGCTCCTTTTCTGAAAACTACAACCCAAGGTGGTGAAATCATCACAATTTCAGCTGAAAATCTGAAAACCAGCAACTTGCTCAAATGAATAGAGCTTATACCACACCATTCTATCAACCCACATCCTCTAGGATTTCCTTAAAAGACACCCTACATGTGTTTATAGAAGTACAAAGTAAAACCAATCAAAAGTTTGAGACTATGATTACCCAAATTGTTGAGGAAAGCAAAGAGATAAAAAATCATATGTCCAAATTAACCAATGTCTTAGTAGTAGTAGAACGTGGAAAATTTTCAACTCAACCTCAACCAAATCCTAAATGGCAACACATGGCACAAACCTCGAATTCAAATGAAAACAATCTTAGGGAAGTTAATGTCATAACCACTAGATCAGGGAAAGTCATATAACCAACCTTATACCTAGGGAAACAAAAAAAGAGTCTAATGAGCTTGAAGAGAGTAGCCTTAGTGAAGAGGTAGTGAAAAATTCAGTGAGAGTACCTTTCCCGCAAGCTCTTAAGCTTACCTCAAAATCTGTTGGTCAACATAGTGAGATCTTAGAACATCTAAAATAAGTAAAAATCAATCTGTCGCTCTTGCATGTGATTTCACAGGTTCCTACTTATCCTAAAATCCTTAAGAACTTATGCACTGTCAAGAAGGAAACACAATGTCAAGAAAACGGCTTTCTTGACTGAGCAAGCAAGCGTTGTGATTGCGCAAAGGATCCCACCAAAGTATAAGGACCCTGGTTGTCCTATTATGTCTTGTACCATCGGGGAATCATGAGTTTGGACAAGCTCTTCTAGATTTATGGGCTAGTGTCAATCTCATGCCTTATGCTATTTACTTGTCGTAAGGTTTGTGTGAGATTAAGCCAACATCTGTAACTCTGCAATTAGTTAATAGGTCCGGTATTAGACCTAGAGAGTAGTCGAGGATGTATTAGTACAAATTGATAAATTTTACTACCCTGTGGATTTCTTTATTTTGGATGAAAAAGCATATATGAATATTGATTCTAAGATTTTTATTATTCTTAGTAGACCTTTTCTTGACACGGTTAATGCTCTTATAAATTGCAGGAATGGTCTAATGAAGCTATCATTTGGGAACATGACTCTAGAAGTCAATATTTTCCACATCACAAAACAGCTAATGGAAGATGATGGGTGCCATCAAACATGCATGATTGATGCACTCACTTAGGAAGTATTTGAGGATGTGTACTTTGGACCAACACAGAAAGTTCTAGAACATGATGAATGGGACGCTGCCATTCATAAACATCTTGAAATGGAAGATCAGGAGCTAACCTTAAATACTAATTTGTAAGAAACTATAGAAACACTGAATATTCCTCCAAACCTTCAAGAGTCGGGTAATAGTTCTTATTTTAAATTACCAGTTTCTAATGAGAGGACTTTACATTTTGTGTTGCAGACCCCTACTCCTGATTTTATGATTTCTTCTAGTCGTCTCACGCATGAATTTGACAGAGACGGAGGAGCATCACCGGTGATTATGTCTAGGGAGCTTAGTGCATTGCAAAGGAAATTGAAACCACACTTGTTAGATACGGGCTGAAGGAGAACATTGGGTCGAGCGAACGATAATAAACAAATACACTGCTTAGGTGGCAACTCAAGGAGAGTTCGTTCCTTTCTTTTTCTTTTTACTTTTACATTCATACTGTAGTTAATTTTTGGTTATTTTTCTTTGGATTATCTTTTTAGAGTACTTTCAAGCTTCTAATCCTTCTGGCTTATGTTAATTCACTGCAATACTCAAGTGATACATTTCCTTCTCTTCATTTGGCACTTATGTTTATACATTGAGGACAATGCAAAATTTGGTTGGTCGGATGATTAATTTGGATTTTGTTGTGGATTTTGTTGTGAATTGCATATGATTTTGATTTGCATAATTATCATGGAATTATGTTGTGATTTCTTTAAAATTAAAAAAAAAAGTGAAAAAAAAAAGTTTTTGTTGAAGTCTTTGATTTCCTGCATGTTTATGCTTTTGAATGACAAAATATGCTACTAGGAGTTAATTTTGTTCATGAGAATCTATATGTCATGACAATTGCTGAATTATTTTTGTGCACAGAAGCACTGTGGTAAGATGGTAGTTTAACACATGCCGCTAGAGCAAGATGGTAGTTTAACACATGTAGCTAGAGGAGTCTCTTGCTGAAGTTTTCTTGTAAGAGAATTGGTGAGGATTGAGAGCCACTATATACTAAAAATGACAATAAGCGCTCATTGTCTTGTGAATTGGAAACTCTTTTGAGAATAACATCACATTGTTTGTGGTAAGATGGTGGATTACTTGGGAAATGATGAAAGTCAATTTAGGATTGACATTTGAGCCTCAACCTTTCTTTTCAATATCCCTAGTAGCCACTTTGAGCCACATACATATATAGCCGTTTCTTCGGGTACCTATGTTATCCATATTTCTCCACATTGGATTTCAACCTTTGAACATATTTTTCCACCTTTTTACTTCCAAGTGTGTAGTAGGTATTGAATATTTATTTGTGAAGAATTGAGCAAGGAAAATGACGAATTGATATGTGCTTAAGTAAGGCGGCCCAAAAAAGAAAAAAGGAAAAAAAAAGAAAAGAAACATCGAAAAAGAAAAAAGACACACACACACACACACACACATATATATATAGGAATTTGTTGATTGAAAGGTGTGATGAAGTCAGCTTTCCAAGCATCTTGAATCATCTTGAATCGGACATCAGGAGAGAAAGATATGGTAAAAAAACTAAAAGCTGTTCAACATGAAAATTTTGTACTGTGCGTACGCACAAGCCTTCAGGACGTGCGTCGTGAGATGCCAAAAAATAACTACTGAGGCTCATTTTAGTGCACTATGCGTACGCAAGAATTGAACTATGTGTACTCATGGTTCATTTTGGGCCCGAAATTCGACTTTCCTTCTACGACTTAGACCCATTTGGTAACATATCTTGGACGACTTTTCAATCCTAAAAACACCCCAAAACACCCCAGAACGCCATATTCTTCATTCTACACCATTCTTCTTCTCTTTGGCTCAAGAAACTCATGGAGAACTAAATCTTTTGGTGAAGTTACGAAGGAACTCATTGGATTTGTTGATTTTACATCTTTATGCATGTAATCTGGTCTTTATTTGTTGAATGCTTTTAGAATTTAGACTTTCATCTCATAAACTTATCGTGGAATCGGTTTAACTCTCATTAGATTTTTCATGGACTTAGTTATACTTTTTCCATTGTTTAATCGAAATATTTGTTAAGTTTTAACTTCATGAACCTATGTTGAGATTGATTTAACTTTTACTAAAATAATCATAGATTCAGTCAGGATTTTTCTATCGACGAATTGAACTAATTGTTGAATTTCATTCTCAATTATTTTATTGGTGTGATTCAATTGCTGGTTTAAGTATATGGTCGATCTTTGAATCTGATTTCAATAGAATTGTGTGAGCGAATGCATTATATGAAGTCTAGATTTTAGAACTACTATTGAATTAAATTGATTTGTAACGTCATATCTTCTTATTCGAGTGCCGAGATGCAAGCCTCTAATTGAGTTATAAAACTGAATAATTGATGTGAATGAACTGATCCAAATGAGAGAATTCCGATACTTCACTTCCTGAAGTCATTGATTTTAATTTTCCCAAATTCGATTACACAATTGAGAGAACGATTCAGTCTTTTTGATCATTTAAAATATTCCTCCATCTCCTTATGGATACGACACCCCAAATCTGCACTACAACTATCGCGTTATTCTTTGGACGTAATCAAACCTCATTATCCATTTTTCAAAGTTCGAGAGCCTAATTTCAATTAATTTTTATTGAAATTGTATATGAAAATTATTATTCCATATTTAAAATTTATTTTTACTTATATCTAATCTAACCGGATTCCAACTGGTCATAATTTATTTATTTGTTTATTATTGTTATGCAAAATGGTTTGCCAATTCGAATTATGATATCTGTGTATTTGTTGAAGCATTGTTTCCAGATACACATTCATTCCAATTGACACTTTTTCTCCGAGTATGTTGCCCATTTGCCAAAAAAGGTTTTTAGGCATTTGAAAGGAAAGGGGAAAAAAATCGCCGCACAGCGAGGAGAGTGCAATCCATATTATTATTATTTTTTTTAACTTCGTAACATCTATCTTAATATCAACAGGGGAAACCATAGAAAATCCGTTATGAGGCACACATGGGACAGCAAATAAAAAGCAGGAATGAGATCCTGTCTCCAAAGTCCATTTATTTCTCAGAAGTAAAACCCAGCATTCATTTCTGCTAATTAAACAGACTATAGCAGGATGGGAGCCTTTAAAGGAATCCACGTCTTCAAGAGATTGAGGGCCGACGTCTGAATCTTCGAGGATGTTTTGGGTAACACCATTGTCCTCCATACTGCAAGAAATGGCTTCAAAGAGTAGCTCCTTCACTTCGTGGAGTCTCTCCAGACAAGGAAACCTCAGCTAGGAGCCTCCAAGCATTTTCCTCGGAGGCCTTCTCATAGTCCTCCTTCCTTTTGAGTACCATATGAGTGATATGTCCACTAATTTCCCAAACTGCTGGATCAACTTGAGTGTTTAAGAACTCAAAGCTTACCTCCCCAAGAGCCTGTTTCTCTGCATAGCACTGTTCAACATCGGAAGTTAGCAGAATTCCAACTGAAAAAAAAAAAAAAAACACCTATAATTGCTTGTATGTAAGACACGTTAAATAGGGTTGCAAGAAAATGGCATGGAACCAAAAAAATCACCTGTGGGATGAGGAAAATTCGTCTTCCAGAATCAGCAATAAGAACATTATACGGAATGTTGTTGTCTTGCAAGCAAATGTAGGAGTCAGAGACATCATTCGAAAATTCATCCAGAGTATTTCCACACTCGAAAACAAGACCTCTGATTGGATAATTAAGAATATCACAGATGTTCACACCCCCACTTGTGGTTATCTTCCTAGTGGGAGCCATTTCAATGGGGAATGTCACAGCTAAGTAATAGACCTGTCGGCTGTCGTCATAGTAATTATACAATTTCTGTTGAGATGCAAACAACTTGAACCAATTATTTACTTCCTGGCAAACAAAGAGAAAGGACAGATAAAAACCTGGAAATGAAGGTGGTTGATGGTTGCAAATGCACCCAAGCTATTGTAACCCAAGCGGAAGTAGGGATTTTGGCTCCAGCAGCCATGTAGAGGGCAAGCAAGAAGCTGTCTCGGTCAATCCTTTGAGGTAAGCATTCAAGAATCTGAGGGAGCACTTGATAAATTTTTTAGTAATAATAAACGAACACATAATGAAGACGTAGTCATTGAAGTGGAGTTTAACGAGAATGATAACATGAATAATACACTTGAAGAAAAACATTGTTTGATGAATGAAGAGATATCTACTGATAGAGATATCTGCTGTTATAAAGCTAAATCTTTCTTTGGGGTGGTGCAACGTATATACACTCTATTTTCGTCATCTACTAAACGGTGGAAAGTTTTCAAAGAGAATGTAAATGGTCTTACCCTTAAACCTTTGTCACAAACTCGTTGGGAAAGCCATATTGAAAGTGTTAGAGCGATAAGATTTCAAATTCCACAGATTAAAGAAGCTTTACTTCAATTGGCAAATGTTGATGATCCTAAGACAAAAAGTGAAGCGGAGTGTTTGGCAACATATGAAATTGAGAATTTTGAATTCTTACTTGGAATGATTATTTGGTTTGAAGTGTTGAATAATGTTAATAGAGTAAGCAAACATTTGCAAGAAGAAGACATGCATATTGATGTTGCTATAGACCATTTAAAAGGGCTCATTTCATTTTTCAAAAGCTATAGAGAAACTGGGTTTGAATCGGCCATGGTTGATGCTAAAGAGATTGCGAGTAAATTAGAAATTGAACCAATATTTCGTGAGAAACGGGTAATACATAGAAAGAAACAGTTTGATGAGACTTCTTACGAAGAGATGACACAAACAGCTGAAGAATCTTTTAAGATCAATTATTTCATATATATAGTAGATCAAGCTCTATCATCACTTCAGAATAGATTTGAGCAATTTCAAAAATATGATGATATTTTGGATTTTTATTTGATTTGAAAAGACTGAAATCCATTGATGATGATAGTTTGAAATGTTCTTGCATTAACATTGAAAATTATTTGAAGCATAATATGATTTCTGATATTGATGGGGTAGAATTATTTTCAGAGTTGAAAGTTCTAAGGGAAGCGATACCTGTAGAAATTGTTGGAGCAATTGATGTGTTGGATTACATTAAGAGAATGAATTGTTGTTTTGCAAATGCTTGGATTGCTTATAGAGTATTATTGACTATTCCTGTTACAGTTGCCTCTGCCGAAAGAAGTTTTTCAAAGTTGAAGTTGATTAAATCTTATCTTCGGTCAACCATGTCACAAGAACGATTGAATGGATTGGCTATGATTTCTATTGAAAAAAATATGTTGGAAAAACTTGATTTTAGTAGTTTGATTACTGATTTTACATCTCAAAATGTGAGAAGATTAAATCTTATGCTATCCTAATATCTCGGGTTGTAAGAAAAGTTTTAGTTTGCTACTCTATCTTTTGAATTATATAAAGTCTTCTTTTTAATATAAAAGTGTTAATTATTTAAATATTTAAATTTTGCTACACTTGTGAAAAAATGATTATATTGAATGGCCTCATAATAATTAGTCGCCTAGGGCCTCTTAATTCTCAGGGCCGGCCCTGATTAGGACATGTCCATATTCAACGAGACTGACCTATATATTTATACAAACCATACCAAAAGTTAACAACCTGCCTACTACAAGTTTCACCAAAACACCTTCGAATAAGATAAAACCAAAGGAACAAAAACGTACATTGATGGCGACAACGCTAGGAGAATGCTGGATATGAATAGGTGCATTTGGAAAGAACTGGATTTCATTATCCATGCTTGGTTCAAATTGAAAGAGGATTTCCTCTGGCCCAACCTCAGTGAAGTTGAACTTATTTTCATCGAAGGGCTGCAAGACCTTATTAATGTTGGAGGAAAGAGGGGTTTACCAACTTGATTTGGCTAAGACTTGATAGGAAGGACAATACTAATAGGAAGAGGTAAATAAAATGTAACTTATATTTCTCAACTTCAACACTTACAACACTTAACTTGACTTGTTGTTACAAAATGGAGGGACTCTACCCCTTTATATAGGGCTTACATGAGACTTCTAGACCACTCATTAATCTAGAGAATTCTAGTCCATAAATTTTCATGAGACTTCTAGATTTCATATTTGGACTAGATATTTTCCTAGAGTATTCTAGATACAATGCATATTTATGATCACATCTATTACTTAGATATTTACATGGATCTTTCTAGAATATAATTCTAGAAAATGCTATACTTTGTTGGGCCTTTGAATTGGGCCTACGAGCAAAATTCTTAAACTCATATTACTTACTCCAAAATCAAGTTTACTTTCCAACATCTCCCTTTAAACTTGATTTTGCTACTCCAAGTAAAGTTCTTAGGTTGCGGAACACATCATGATTGAGTGGCTTAGTGAAAATGTCGGGGATCTGCTCTTGAGAGGTTACATACTTCAATTGCACCTCATTCTTTGCAACGCTCTCTCTTACAAAGTGATACCTTGTATCGATGTGCTTGCTTCTATCGTGAAATACTGGATTCTTTGCCAATGCCAGTGCTGATTTGTTGTCAACATGGATTTCAGTCGGTTCATCTTGTAAGACTCCAAGTGTCTTCAACAAGTTTCTAAGCCAAATTGCATGGCAAACACTTGATGTAACTGCAACATATTCAGCTTCACATGTAGATAGCGCCACGATCGATTGCTTCTTCGAGCTCCAAATGAATGCAGTGTTGCCTAAGTAGAATACATATCCAGTAGTGCTCTTTCTATCATCAATGTCTCTGCCCCAATCACTATCACTATAGCCAACAAGTTTGAATTCATTAGATGACGAATTCCATTCTCCTCACAATATTTCTCAAACACTTTGGAGGTAAATTCTCCTCCTCTATCCGGTCTCATGGCTTTTATGCTATAGCCACTTCCCTTTTCAACAAGAGCTTTAAACTTCTGGAAAGTTCTAAAAACTTCCGATTTCTGTTTGAGAAAATAGACCCAAGTCTTTCTACTAAAATCATCAATAAAGAGAACAAAGTAATTGTTCTTACCGAGAGAGCTTGGATTGATTGGCCCACAAACATCTGCATGTACAAGTTCTAGCGGCTTCTTAGCTCTTGTAGATGCTTCTTTTGGAAAACTTTTCCTCAAATGTTTCCCAAGTAAACATCCTTCACATAATTGATCCAGATGATTTATTGGAGGCAAACATTTTACCACCTTCTTCTTACTTAACAACTTTAAGCCCCCAAAATTAAGATGCCCAAATCTTAAGTGCCAAAGCCAAGATGAATCTTTAAAACAAGCTTTTAAGCATTTAGCAACATCATTTTGAATGTTTAATGCAAACGTTCTATTTCTTGTCATAGGGACTTTAGCAATCAGATTTTCTCTTTGATCTCTTATTGAAAGACTTACGATCTTTCAAATGAATATCATAACCCTTCTCTAAGAGTTGTCCCAAGCTCAGAATATTATTCTTCATATTGGGCACATAGTAGACATTTGAGACAAATTGATGCATACCATTCTTCAAGTGAATCAAGATTTTACCTTTGCCTTTCACGGGGATCTTCGATTCATCTCCAAAAGTGATATTGCCGCTTACCGATTCACCGAGCTCCACGAACATGTTTCTTCTTCCGTACATATGGTTGCTTGCTCCCATATCCAAGTACCAAGTGTTTATTTCCTTGCTTTCTTCACCTTTGTATGCCATCAATAGTGTAGGATCCACTTCATTTTCTTGACTAGCATAGTTGGCTTTCTCCTTGACTTGGTTAGTACCATTTCTACATTCTAAAGCATAATGGCCAAATTTTTGACAATTGTAACATTTAACTTGAGATTTGTCATACCTTGGCCTTTCATTTTGCCTCGTACCTTTTCCTCTTCCATAATCTCTAGTGGAAAACGAGTTTAGGCTTTTTTCCTCCTTGTAGAATGCACTTCTTCCTTGATTTTGGCCCCGTCCTCTTCCTCTTTGGCTTCTCCTATTGCTGAACTTTCCTTCACCCTTGTTCAAAGTGAGGTTTGTTTGAAGAGCTTGCTCTAATGGCTCTTCTTTCACTTTCTTCTTTAGTCTTTCTTCATGGGCTTGTAAAGATCCCATGAGTTGATCGACACTCATACTATCTAGATCTTTAGATTCCTCAATGGCTACAACTATGTAGTCAAATTTGGAATCTAAAGACCTAAGTATCTTCTCAATTACTCTGGTGTCACTCAACTTTTCTCCATTCCTCTTTAATTGGTTCACAATGGCCAATACTCTTGAAAAATAATCAGATATTGATTCCGATTCTTTCATATGTAAAGCTTCAAACTCACCTCGAAGTGTTTGGAGTCTAACCTTTTTCACCTTCTCAACTCCTTTGTGGGAGTTTTGCAAGATCTCCCATGCTTCCTTGCTCGTAGTAGCACAAGCTACTTTCTCGAACATGCCTTCATCTAAGACTTGATAGATGAGGGTGAGCGTCTTATTGTCCTTCTTCCTTGCATTCTTCAAACTATCCATTTGTGCTTGGAATAGAGTGACCTCGTCATGTGGCTCCGTGTAGCCTTTCTCTATGATCTCCCATGCATCTTGCGACCCGAGCAATGCCTTCATCCTTATGCTCCAATTGTCGTAGTTATCCTTGTTAAGTTGAGGGACTTGAAAATGAATCATCCCACTTGCCATTTTTCACAAGGACCTTAGGGCTCTGATATCAGTTTGTTGGAGGAAAGAGGGGTTTACCAACTTGATTTGGCTAAGACTTGATAGGAAGGACAATACTAATAGGAAGAGGTAAATAAAATGTAACTTATATTTCTCAACTTCAACACTTACAACACTTGACTTGACTTTTTGTTACAAAACGGAGGGACTTTACCCCTTTATATATGGCTTACATGAGACTTCTAGACCACACATTAATCTAGAGAATTCTAGTCCATAAATTTTCATGAGGCTTCTAGATTTCATATTTGGACTAGATATTTTTCTAGAGTATTCTAGATACAATGCATATTTATGATCACATCTATTACTTAGATATTTACATGGATCTTTCTAGAATATAATTCTAGAAAATGCTAGACTTTGTTGGGCCTTTGAATTGGGCCTATGAGCAAAATTCTTAAACTCATATTACTTACTCCAAAATCAAGTTTACTTTCCAACAATTAACTCAAAACTTAGTTGGCCTCTTCTTGAGGTGCCTGCCTTCATTCAGTTGTGCGATAAAGCCATAATGACCCGGAATCACCTAAGAAAAGCATCCGCATACAATTAAACGCAACGAAGACAAATAAAGCAACTACAGAATTTTTAACCAGAACAAAGACACACAAAGCAACTACAGTAAATGTTTGTTTCCACTGATACGCCAGAACTGCAGAGAAATTAAGAGGGAAAGTGACGAAAAAAGACACCATGGTTTCGCAAGTGGTGACATCATAGCGAAAGAGGCTTCTCTGCATCCGATCCTCCCACTACCATGAAATAACAGTAATTTTAGCTTAATTGTACGAATTTGGGTTTAAAAAGTGGTTAAAAAAACTCATGCATGAAGTAAATTTCCAAATTCTTTACCTCCCCAAGAAGAAGGGAGCCAAGGAAGGGAACCGAAGGCTCTCTGTTTTCAGAGCCGGCTGATTTCTTTTCAACTTCAATCTTGTTCATCTTCTTGAAAGCATACATAGGCAGCTTTACCCCTAATTCAATCAAAATACAAGCACTTTGATAACCCAATTTTGTAATAAAAAATTCCCAATTTTTCTTCTATCAAAAGAGTCTAACAGATACCTGGAAGACAGCAGCTTCTGAAGCAATTGCGGCCGCAGCCGCTGGCATGGCGAGAGTCTTCCTCCACCTCTTCCCGTTGGAAATTGGAAACAACAGTAGGAACTCTCTTGATCCTTAGCATCATCTTTAGATCTCTTAATATATATACCTTTTTTTCAGCAATTACAAAGAAGATCCACCAACCCCAATCCGAAAATGCCCAGATCCTTATCAATCTAGGCAATAATGAAACTGAATAATATAATTCTACAATATTTACAGAAGCGGAAAGCTAATAGTATAAACCGCCGGCAGCGAGGAAGAGTAGGTCAGACGGATTACTGCTTCAGAAGGCAAAGCGCCACGCCCACCATGTGGCAGATGGTTGCTGCCAATCACACAACCCTTACAACATACAGACCGGACATGTATTACAAACCGATTTACTATAAGTATAGCCGTGTTGTCTACAACTTGTCCATCCCACCATGTACCAACTTATCTACTCTAACCTCCCCCAGCTTTTATAGATCCTATTCAGGACAAGCAGCTAGGAAATATCAGAAGTTTTAGCTACAATACTCACTCAGTTTATGTTTTAGCTACAACATGTTTTTGGCACTGACGAAACAACACCATCCAAAAACAATGAAAAAACATACCTAGAAAAATGGAGTTTAAGTAGAAGGGTACAAGTATCACAGGAATCTCCAGACCATACCTTCACATTAGAAAATCCAACAAAATTGTCAAGCTCACCAAAATGTGCTTGCACTGGTGCCTTAGAATGGAGAGGATCTGCAAGTTCTGGTGAAGGCAAATCATAGAATGATACCACAGCATCAACCCCTGGGACCAACACAGAACTTGCAATAGCAAGAGCACCCCCCATGCAATAACCAGTTACACCAACCTATCGCCCGGAAGGAAAAAAAGAAAAAAATAAAACAAGCAGAGAAAATTGAGAAGTTAGATCAGTAAATGCAAAAAGAAACAATTTATCAAACCAATTTTAAATAGCTAATAACCACATAAATAACTTATTAAACCTGTTTAAAGAATGCTAGATGAAGTTGCTTTCATTCATTAGTGCTTGATTATGCATGTTAAATTTATGAGATTATGATAGAATTAAGATAGAATTAAAATGAAAGACAAACTAATGTCTCAAATTGAAACTCTAGAAATTTTCAAAACAAAGTTAACATTTAATTTGAAAGTAAGTGTTGGCTGTGGTTTACAAATAACGGTACAAGTTTCACGAGGTGTATAACAAAGCTTTGAATTTTAAATTGACAGGAACTATAGGAACCTAAAACACGTATAAATTTGTTAAATGGATGAACTAAGAAGCACGTGATAAATCATGGAATAAAACACTAACAAATTCTTCACAAGCAATGGCTTCGTGAGAGGCAAAGTTGAGAGTTGACTCTACTTCTCTCATTAAACACTTTCTCCTGCTTCATCAAAGTGGCATAAGTACCAAAAACCTACAAACTTGCTTAGTAAAAAGTACAAAGAACAACGTGTTCATCAAAAATGCCCAAATCTAGAATTCAGCAAAAAGTATGTAATTCTCTGGTTTTAACTTTTTCCACTCCATCCTCTTGATCAAATATATAAACAAACACAAAAATTTTAAGCATAACAAAATCGAAACAAGTTTCCAAATATGGGTATAGCTTGCAGTTCTTTAAAGTATATATGAATAATTCTTTGAGCACGTAAAGGCAAGTCGCACACCCACATAAAGGGAGTGTTTCTTAATTCAACCCGTCGTACTCACTTTTAGTTTTACTTTCCCTTCAGTACGTTCTGTCATAAATTAGAAGAACTGCCCAATTTTGCTTAAAAGGCGTTACACACCTTCTGAGAACCATTTGCCATAAGCCAGTTAACAAGGGCTCGGCGCGAGTCGGTTCGATTTTTTTCGGTTCCAGAAATTTTTGGGTATTTAGTAAATGAAACTGTCGGTTCCAAATAAAATTCTGGAACCGTTTGGGTTCGGATCAGTTCTATTCGGTTCCGTACTATAATTAAATTTTTTAACAACACTACATAAATACACTTGAAAGTAGATACTAATACTAATAACAAAAATTATATACAAATACCAAGTTCAATATTAACTTTTCTAAATTAACATAATCTAATTTAATAACATATAAATAACGACTCGTCCAATACAAATACCAAAAAGTAAATAATACTAGTAAAAATTCGGTTCTTCGGTTCTGGTCTAGAACCGAGAACCGACGAGAACCGAACCAAACTCGTCGATTCTCGATTCAGATACCCGTTAGGGTTTTTAATATTAGAATAACCGCTCGGTTCAGTTCCGATTCGGTTCGGTCTTTTTGCCCAGTCCTACAGTTAACTGAAGCTTGAATATCCTTCACTGTACCTTGCCAATCAAGACCATCCATCAAATGCTGAGCTTCAGCAACGTCCAATCTGAGCTTTCCTTGGTACAAACTATTAATTTACAAGAAAACACAGGAAAAGATAAAAGCATCAATTCTCATATGCCAACAAATTATGCCAACAGCATGTGTCAATATTTGCAAAAATATCAAGTCAAATTTGCTTAGTCATTCATATGCAGTATCTTACTCTGGGATCAACGCTTTATAGCCAGGTTCCAACTGAGAAATTTTCTGGCCGTGGTTCTTGATCTCAAAATCAACACCCCACCATTCCTAAAGCACAACAATCCCATGGGCGTCTTCTTTCCCAATCACATAGGCATCAAATCCCTGCTTAATATTCCCCCTAGACAAAAAGAAAAAGATAGCTTAGAAAAGAAACAAAAGCAAAATCACAATTTCAAACGGATGATTAGTATTAATTTGAATACAATTCAACTTTCCAGTCAAAAAGCGAACTTATCCTTTCTCTGCTCATCAAAATCTACAACTTTATAGTACTTACACATAACAAAATATCATCTCTTCCCACCCAACTGAGAAACTGGAAGGAAATGAAAAAATGGGGAAAACAAGGATGAAGCGATTAAATACTTACGCGTAGAGGCACAGAAAAGCAAATGAGATTTTTAGTCTCACCGTGTCATCTCTCTGAATCTGGATTTCCATGAAAGTTGCGGTGTGACAGACCTACTACTCGAAATCTGTCAAAAAAAGTTGCACAACAGGATATAAGGATTGTTGAAAATTTACCATAATTTGCATAACTAACTTTGATTAAATAGACTTTACAGTTTCGAATATGGAAGATCAATATCCAACCATTGAGCAAAAAAAGATCAGACTTTCTATTTTACGTTTATTTAAGGTCATCAAAGACTATGAAGCAACATAAAGTGTAATAGTATGGTACCAAATAGAGTTAGGTATAATAAGATACTTACCTTGCCTTTTATTTAATTATTGATCTCTACTTTAGTTTCAACATGAAAACATGTCATTGTTCTTGAATCATCACCTCAACAAAAAAAATCAAGCTTTTATACGAAAGAATTTTGTTTATATTTATACATCAACACATCCCCGATTTCATTAAATTTTCATAAACAGGCAATAACTCATCTGATTGTAAAGCCTAAATTTTGACTAAAACCCCAGCTTGCTCTAAGCAACCATCTTATTGTAAAGCCTAAATTGTTAAGAAAATATTAACTCATATATATCTATATGCAAACCTAATTCATTTTTCTTCATTCCAAGACTCCGTAAATTGAAGGATTAACTCATTTAATAACTTGGAATTAGAAATGAACTTCAAACGGTTATCATGTATCATCGCAATGTTGCCTGAACAATCAATTCATCTATTAATTCTTATCAGAAAATAAAATTCAACTGAGGAATAAATTAACAAGACAATGGAGGAAATGTTGTGTCTTCATTTTACTCGAGGAAAACGGATACATTACACTACATTTTATACAAGAGGATAATATAACAAACGGAGTGCTACCATTATTTCCTAACAGACTGCTGTCTAACAGAATTGGAGAGAGAATGAAAGGAATATACAAATTCTAGAATGGTCATCTTCTAAACATTTCTCTAACCGGCATCTATGGTATATTCTTTACGTAATTTGCAATCTCTTCCTGCTTCTGGAATGCCTTGCTGGAGCTATTGATATGGGTCATTCATGTTGCACTCTTGCTGATGTGGTTTGTCCATGTGGCAATCCATTTGTCTTTCGTTCTTCAACATCCCCCCCGCAAGATGGCGAGTGGATGTCCCTCGCTCCCATCTTGGCCAAGAGAATGAAAGCTATACGAGTTTAATGCCTTGGTCAGAATGTCAACAACTTGTACATTGGTTCTCAGATGTTTTGTCACCATACTTCCTTCTTGAATCTTATCTCAAATTAGATGAGAGTCGAGTTCAATATGTTTGGTTCTGCCGTGAAACACAGGATTTGTGGCAATATGGAGTGTCGATTTACTGTCACATTACAACAAGGCTGCTTGTGTGTAACACCCCGGATTTTTATTGTATTTTCCCTATGGGCTAAATTTGAGGTTTGACATTTAGCACATGAATAGTCCATGTCTAGTTTGGTCGTCACACTAAAAGTCCAAAAGTTGAATGGTAAACTCGTACCACTTATTTACGTAAATGGTTTGTTTTGCTTAAGTATAATTTTTAGATTTTATCGTAAACTACTTGAGTCGTGTATTTTAGCTATTGAAAAATATATATCGATATTATACTCATTTTGTAGCTCGTAAGAAATAAAATAATTCGGAATCAAGAAAAAATATTTCTAAACTAGTTGTGTCGGAGTTATTTTAGTCGGAAAGAATGTTTCCCACCATAATATTTTATTATTATAAAAAGAATTAGGGAAGGACGTTTACTGGAAGTTGAAAAGGTGATGTTAAGATTTTAAATTTTAAGTTATGTGTTTAAAAGTTTTAAATTCTTCAGTTATACGTTTTGGTTTTAAATTTCCTTCAAGCCTGGGTGTCTTTTGATATTAATTGGAGGTTACCTGTTCAACATTATAAATACATGCTTTTGTCGAAAATGTTTTTTCACTAGAAATCGTCAGAGTTCTTTTCTTTCACACACTGTTCAACCTTGTACCTTCAATTTGCAGTCACTTTCTTTAGGTGCCAAGTGAGGTAAGAATACATTGTGCAAAGTGTTAAATTCTTATTTCTTGATATTTATGTAATTTTGACATGATATACTCCTAAGGCCTTCGGGTCGACTATTATGTTAAATCCTACGGGATGGACCGTTTGGTCAAATATGTTAAATCCTACGGGATATGGGAATTCTTAAGTAATTCCTTGAGCTATTGGATGTCGTGACCAGTTTGCTGTAAATATAAGAAATGTCGGTATGTTCTGTTAATTTTTACGTTTATATCACGATAATAAGGATATGCACGTATTTTTATTGAGTGTTTCTTCCGAAATACTCATTCTTACATTAACATTTCAGATTAAACGGATCGTGCGGACGTGGAAGATTGACGAGTGATGCTTATGGGATCGCCGAGTAAAAGCCAGAATAATAAATTGTAAATTTTATTTTGAAGGACATTGTAGCGACCGAGAACTTTTAAATAATATAAAATTAGTTTTCTTGAAAAACGTGTCGCTCAACTTTAACCCTAATTTTAAAGTTAAAGCGCATTCGTCTAGCCGTTACAAAAACAAATTTAAATCTTTTCGATCGAATCCAATATCGAATAATTATTTTAGTATCAATTCCGATTTATTTTACTTGGATCCAATTTTAATAGTTTCAAGTCCAATATTTAGAGCCCAATATTTATAGTCCAATAATTATAATCCAATTACATAGGCCCAATTAAATATGTCCCAAAACGAAATTTTAAATCAATTCAGCCCAATTACCATAAGCCCAATTAAGAATATCCTTCCTGCCCAAACTTCCCAGCCCAATTAGTCTCCTAGGTTTTTGTGCCCTAATCATTACTATTCAAATATCACCCTACATTCTCTCCATTTCCCACTATTCACGCAGCCAAGAGATTTGGTAAGAAACTTCATCCTTCCCATAAGAGATTTTTACAGTGAACTCAATATTGATGCTAGAACATCCATTTCTAGCATCAACAGGAGACTCACGAGCTGCAAACCATCACTCACGACACTGCAAATTCAATCACCAACAACACCACACTGCAAAACCATCTCCTCACCCAGCAGCCTGCAAACCATCACTCACGACACTGCAAATTCAATCACCAACAACACCACACTGCAAAACCATCTCCTCACCCAGCAGCCTGCAAACCATCGAACCACCACTGCAACACCCCCACCTTCACCAGCAGACACCACCATTTCGAAAGCTCCAACAGAACCCAAACTGCAGAACCACCTTCACCAGCAGACTCCACCCATTCCACCATCACCACACAAGCATTTCACCCAATCCCAGCTACAAGCACACCACACAAGCCGAAGCAACCCGACAGCAAACCACGAGCTGCAGCCCCCTTCCAATCACAAATTGAACCACCATCTCCTTAGCTCAACCACAACTCCACCAACCTCAACACTTATTTCCAAAACCGAGACCTTAACTGCACTGACAAAAAACCAAGCACCAAACCCGCCACCAACAACTCCAAAACCGAGACCTCCAACCACCTACAACCCAAAATCAACACCAAGCAACCACTCATTCACCCAAAAAATCCACCTCAAACAGCTTCAAGAAACAAGAAACATGAAAACCCATAACTGAGGAACCCAAAAATCGAACCTCTAAATCATCGGATTAGCCTTCGATTCGTGAGCCACAGCCCCCCCCCCCCCACACTCTCGTCGGCGCCACCACGCGACGGTGGCGCCGACACTTTCAGTCGGAGGAAGGGGCAGAGCCCCTTCCCTTCGTGCTCTCTTCTCCCTGTCGAAATGAGGGAGAAAGAGAATGAGAGATTTTATTTTATTTTGATTTTAGAAATTTATCCCTTTAGTCCTCAAGTTTTAATAGTTATTATTTTAGTCCCAAAGTTTTTAAATGTTTTTATTTCGGTCCTTAACAATTTATTTACAGTTTTAAGGAATTTCAATTTAGCCCCTAGTTTCTGTAAAAGTTTATTTCAGTCCTTAATATTTTATTTTCAATTTTAACAGATTTTCAATTAAGTCCTTAAATTCTGAAAATGTTTAATTTCAGCCCTTTAGTTTTAATTTCAGTTTTAATATATTTTTACAATTTAGTCCCTAACTTATAGAAGTTCAATTTCAGCCCTTAACATTTATTTTCAGTTTCAATAGTTTTCAATTAAGTCCCTAGAATTCCTATTTTTCACATTTAGCCCCAATACTTTGAAAATAGTATTTTCAACCCTTAGATTTGTCAAATTCAATTTCAATAACTTCCAATTTAGTCTTTAAACTTTATTTTATCACTTTAAAGCCTTAAATATTCGAAATGCTAATTCAAACTTATTTTCTATTTTGTCTAGACGATACGTACGAACAATTAGGAGATTGAGATTTCATCCCACTCCACTTTTCACGCAAATCGAGACATTTGAGGTAGACTCGCCACCATTAATTAGTTTAAATTATAATTGCACGTCTTATGTGAATTTACGTGAATTATATGCTTAATTGCATGAGAAGAGAATATGTCATATGAGATATATGATATTGTTATGCTTGCCATAACTTATATGCTTAATTGCATGAGAAAGAAGAGAATCTCTTATGAGATAAGATGAGAATGTTATGCATAACTTATGTGCTTAAATGCACGAGACGAGACTACCATCAGCCTATGTTTTTAAAGAGCCTATGATTTTCAAGAAAATGAACCAAAGATGATGATGATATCACGTTGTATATTGCATAAGTATGTGTTCAATTATTCTGTAAATTAATTATCGGCGATGAGTCTACTGAGTATTTCTTTGAAATACTCACCCCGTTATTTTAACAATATTTGCAGACTTCGGAGGCGATCGTGATTGATGGGCAGTGTGGCAACAATTTAATGAATTCAGTTATTTATATTTGAAAATTTCGTATTTGAACGCTATTAATGTACTTTGTTATTTCAGTATTTCAAAAACTCGAGATTTGAAATTTAATCAATTTTCTTAAGTTATTAAAATGAGTTTTGTTGTCGACGAGATTTTTACCGTTATAAATGCGAAGTTTGAAATTTAGTTATTTTCCGCAAAACTTTTTAGTTAAATCAGTTACAGAAGACGATGACGTGACAATCCGGGTTAACGGAACTCGGGGCGCTACAGACATTTTTATGTTAAATGTGGTACTCATTATTTTAATAGTTCTTTCTGTTAAGCACTTGACGTTTTATTTTAAATTTCAAAGTTATGATTTGAAATTGTAGTACGTAACTTGTTGTTCTAATAAGATCGGTTTGTCGGTCAGTCGTCAATTTTGAACAAAAGTGTGTTTCTGCTTCAATAAGAAAAATAATTTTTTTTTTGGTAACACTCAAAATCTATAAAAAGGTTAAAAAGATTTCGGGGCGTTACATTGTGGGTGATCAACTGTTAAATCTTTGAGCAAAAACCGCTGCCATGTTAGCTCACAATAGGTGCTTGCCATACCTCTGTATTCAGCCTCTGTAGAGGATCTGGAAACTGTATTTTACTTCTTCGACTTCCATGAAATTAAGGAGGATCCTAGGAATATGTAATATCCTGTAATGGACCTTCGAGTATCTGGGCACGAGCCCCAATCAAAGTCTCTATAGGTCTAAACCTGCAACACTGATGAAGATGGATACATCAGTCCTTAACCTGGGCTTCTCTTGATATAGCGCGGCACTTTGTGTGCTGCATTAAGATGTGGAATTCTAGGCTTATCCATGTACTGACTTAAGAGCTGGAAGGTATAGGATAGATCAGGTCGAGTTACAGTTAGGTAGAGGAGCCTTCCAATCAGCCTTATGTACATGAATGGATCTTCAAGTAATTTCCCTTCATTTTTGAACAATTTGACATTCTAATCTAAGGAGATTCTTGATGGTGTAGCTCCAATCATTCGCGAATATGTCAATATGTTTAGAGCATACTTTCTTTGGCAAACCATGATTCCTTCTTTTGATCTTGCTATCTCAATTCCAAGGAAGTATTTCAATACTCCCAAATCTTTAATTCTGAATTCTTCATTCAATAGTTGTCTTAAGGAATTGATGGATTTCACATCACTACTTGCCACAATGATGTCATCCACATACACTAAGATGGTCGTGAATGAGTTTCCATATGACTTAGTAAACAAGCTGTAATCGGCCTTTGACTGCACAACCCCCAAATCTGTAATGAAGGTTGACAATTTCAAATACCATTGGCGTGAAGCTTACTTCAAGCCATATAGACTCTTGAGTAACTTGCACTCCTTTGGTTGAGATGCTTTCGAATAACCTGGAGGTAATCCCATATACATTTCCTCATATAAGTCACCATGCAAAAAGACGTTATTTACATCAAATTGGTGTAGGATCCATCCTTTTATAGCTGCCACTACTAGTAGACTTCTGACGGTGACCATTTTGGCTACCGGTGAAAAGGTTTCATGGTCATCTAGACTTTCCGTTGAGTGTAACCTTTTGCTACTAGTCGTGCCTTGTATCTTTCTATTGATCTATCCGAGTTGTGCTTGATTTTGAACATCCATTTACACCCAATGGCTGACTTTCCTTGTGGCAAATCTGTCACTGTCCATGTGTGATTTTGTTCAAGTGCATTAATTTCGTTTTCCATAGCCTTGCACCAATCTGGGGATTCTAGAGCCTCACTGTAATTTTGTGGTTCTATGTGTGATGTGATAGATGTTATAAAAGATTTGTGTGCTTATGACAATTTATCATAACGAATGGTTGCTTCAAGTTGAAAGGGGTTACCTCAGGTTGGATGAACCTTCTAACCTTTGAATTCTTGGAGTTGGGTAGATGAGCTAGCTTGTTGGCATATGAAATTCTATAAATATGAGGGTGTTTTTCTTGTTCTAAATCAGGTTCATTTTTAGGGCTTGAGTATGCTGCTGATGATGATGAAGTCAGGTCATATGGGATCATTTTGTTACTGTCATACGATTGGTCAGGTTGTAAACTTTGGGAATCAACTGAATGGTGTTCATTTGTATTTGAAGTTTGGATGAAAGGTTGGACAAAACGGACAAAAGGCAAGCCTGATGAATCAGGCATTCCCTTGGTATTTGGCTGATCAATATTTTTTTAAGGAAAAATATTTTCATGGAATGTAACATTCCTTAAGACAAAAACTTTCTCAGTTTCTAAATCAAGTAGCTTGTATTCTTTCATTTCAAATGGATAACCCAAAAAAGCACATCGCCTAGCCCTTGGATCAAACTTATACCTCCCCTGAGCGAAGGTTGTTGCAATAGCTAAACATCCAAAAACCTTGAGATGGGAATACTTTGGCTTGATTTGAAAGAGGAGTTCAAAAGTTGTTTTATGATTTAAGAGAGATGAGGGAGTCCTATTTATTAGATAGACTGTTGTTAATACACAATCATTCCAATATTTTGTGGGGATTCCATTTTGAAATTTTAATGACCTTGCCACATTGAGAATGTGTTGGTGCTTCCTTTCTACAACTGAATTTTGTTTAGGAGTTTCAATGCATGATTTTTGATGTATGATGCCTTTCTCATGAAAAAATGTTTTCATATTGAACTCTCAACAATTGTCACTCCTGATTATTTTGATTTTGGTTTCAAATTGGTTTTCAATCATGCTACAAAAACCCTATAAAGCAGTGCTAGCATCAAACTTATTTTTCAAAATATAGACCCAAGTACATTTGCTATAATCTTCTTCTATTGTTAGGAAGTATCTTGAGCCATCATAGGCAGCCATACTACATGGTCCCCAAAGATCACAGTGAACTAGATCAAAACATTTTTCTGATTGATGTTGACAGATAAGAAAAGGTGGTTTATGCATTTTGGCTAAGGGGCAAATCATGCAAGGTATGGAGGTTTTACTATTGCCTAAGGACTCAAGAGCAGCAGATAAAGGATGTCCTAATCTATAACGACAGAGGTCAAATTCTTCAGTTTTTAATGCAGCAGCTGTTGTGGTAGTTCTAGTAGTCAAGATATCAGAGAAGGCTAATAATCAGGTTCCCTTTTGTTGGTAATACAAGCCATATTTTACTTCACCCATTCCAATAGTTCTCCAGGTTAAATGTTCCTGAATGAAACATGTTTCAGATAAGAAAATAAGACAACAGTTCAAAGAAGCAGCCAATTTTCTAGTAGAGATTTAGTTAAAAAAGAAGGATGGAACACAAAGTGTATCATGCAGAATTAGTGTTTCAGAAATTTTTACTATCACTTTATGAGTGACAGCAACACTATTGCCATCTAGGAGTGTGACAGAGTAGTTAACTTATGCTGAGATATCAGTGAGTAAAGTGATGTCATAGACCATATGATCTGTGGCACCTGTGTCAAGAATCCAGGGTGTGTTTTCTGGGAATTTTGATGCATAAACAGAAAGACATAGAGATATACCAGATATAGTAGGCATTTGCACCTCAGTAGTGCAAGGATTAATGTCAGACCAAACTTGGTTTGCTGAATGAACTGTGGTTGAGGTGTTCTGTTTACTGAGAAGTGTCATCAGCTGTTTGTACTGCTCCTGTGTGATGGGTGATTGAGCTCTTCCAGCAATCTCAATGTGTTTGTGTTCTTGCATAGCTTGATGAGCTGAAGACCCAATGAATTTTCCTTTGTTGTACGGCTTGTTCCCAGGAATATATCCATGAACTTAGAAGCACTTGTCTATGCTGTGACCAGGCACATTACAATAGGAGCACAATGGCTTGTTAGCTTTAAGGCATCTCTCAAATGAATGACCAGCAATCTTACAGTGAGTGCAAAAATATCTGGCATTTCGATTAGCTGTGTACTGATTTCCATTTTGAGCTCCTCTTCCCATCATTAACATTGATTCAGTAGCAAGAGGATCCATTGAAATCTGCCTTTTCTTCTCTTCTTGTTGTATGATAGAGTATACTTCATTTAAACCCAGAAGTGGCTTAATGAGGAGGATTTGAGCTTTAATATCTTTGTAGGATTCATTAAGTCCCGTAAGGAACCGCATCACCCAATCTCTTTGTTGGTTATCAATAACATTACGAAGTCTTCCACAGGTACAATTGGGTATGGATTCATAATTCATCAAATCATCAAAAAGAGCTTTGTACTTCGAAAAATAAACACTCGCATCATCTTGGTTTTGCATCAAGGTACTAATGGCTTGTTTGACCTCATAGACCTGTGTTCAAGCTCTAGCCAAAGCTCCTTAGCGGTGTCTGCATATAGTGTGCTGGTTTTTACTTCAACACACATGGTGTTTTGCAGCCAGGCGATAACAAGATCATTGCAACGAAGCCAATGTTCCATCAAAACATCATTAGGATATGTTGGTTCAGCTAAGCTTCCATCAATAAAGCCAAGTTTATTTTTAATTCTAAGTGCCTTTTTCATGGATCCAGCCCAGGCATAATAGTTAGTGCTATCCAAAACGTAAGTAACTAGTATGGTTCCAAAACTATCATTCCCTCCAATATAATATGGATTGTGAAGATGAGTAGGATCATAATGGTTTGGTATGGGGGAATTTTCTGTGGATTCAGATTTTGAGGTGCAGCATTTGGATTCTCATGTGTAGCAGATTATACATCTGTGCTGTGTTCGTCGGCCATTGTTAAAATTGCTTTGATACCATACTAGAAAATGAAATTCAACTTAGGAATAAATAAACAGGACAATGGAGGAAATGTTGTGTCTTCATTTTACTCTAGGCAAACGGATATATTACACTACATTTTATACAAGAGGATGATATAACAAACTGAGTGCTACTATTATTTCCTAACAGACTGCTGTCTAACAGAATTAGAGAGAGAATGAAAGGAATATAAAAATTCTAGAATGTTCATCTTCTACACATTTCTCTAACCGACATCTATGGTATATTCTTTACGTAATTTGCAATCTCTTCCTGCTTCTGGAATGCCTTGTTGGAGCTATTGATATGGATCATTCATGTGGCACTCCTGCTGATGTGGTTTGTCCATGTGGTAATCCATTTCTTTCATTCTTCAACAATTCTCTTCCACTTCATTTCAAGTTAACACCCCAAACGAAGAACAACGACAAGAAAAAAAAATCTGCGCATACTTTCGAAAATTCAAGCTCCTAGAAACTTGATCAAACTATCAAACACAAATAAAAAAAATGTAAGAAAGTAGAGTATAGTGGATTACCGACGATGGATCTCTTTTTGGAACCGAAGTGCGGGACCAAAGAGCAGGTACTGAGAGAAGATTGCACAAACTATACATTTTAATCCAAATGGTACATTTCAAACACGATCAAAAATCATATCTCACATTTCAAGGCTACGACGAAGAGAATTTAGGGGTTTCTGAGAAGTTTTTGAACGGTAGAATTTTGCATCCACAGTTCCAGGCAGCGAATAGGGCCAATAACAAGTAGTGGAAGAGGAAACAAAGAGAAACGCAACAGTGCGCGGAGAGAATTTTGGGGTTTCTGAGGAATTTTTGAACGGCGTATTGAGTGGCGATGTGCGGAGAGCAAGATGGAACTTTTGTTTTTTTTTAGTCTGTTTGGGTCTGTCTTACCCTCTCACTTTAACAATAAGAGTTTGTTTAATAGCCTAGAAAATGGGTGGAAAAGGAAAATATTTTCTAACTTTAGCCAATTGAGGGTGTTTGATAGCACAAATTTTTTTGGCAAAATGTTTTCCACCTTTTTCTAGATACAATCTTTTGATACACAAAAGTTTGATTTTGTTTTCCCACCTATTTGGTGGGAAAACATTTTCCCCCTTTTTTATTTGCCTTTTTTTTTTTTTTTTTTTTGCAATGGGAACAAATTCTGGATACAATAGTAAAAAAAAATTTCACTTTTATTGACAACTTCCATATAAAACAAAGTCAAACGAATGATATTTGGTATGATAAATTTTTATTTTTCAAACTTTTTTTTTTTTACACAATTGGAACAAATTTTAGACCCAATGGTAGAAAAAATTATCACTTTAATGGACAAATTCCATAAAAAACGAGCTAAATGGACACAAATCTTTCAACATTTTCCATGAAAAATTATACTAATCAAATACAATTAATTACAATTCTCAATAAAACATTTTCTAGGAAAATCAATTCCCTGTGAAACATTTTTTTTACACCCATTTTCCACCATTGCAATCAAACGCACCCTAATTTTCCCAAAATATCGATAAATTGTTTCAACGGTCACTAAACTTTACAAAGTGTCAGATTTCACTAACTGAACTTTAAGTTGCATCACATCACTCACTGAACTTAATAAAGTTGCACTCCATCCATCACCGGGCTAATTCTGTCAAAATCGGTTGCCTACGTAGATGACGGTTTGCACACGTGGTCGTTAAATTAATCCAGCTGGCCGAGTTAATTGTTGCAACGGTCACTGAATTTTACAAAGTGTCACGTTTCATTAATTGAACTTTAAGTTGCATCCCATCATTCACTGAACTTAGTAAATTTGCACTTCATCCATCACCGGGCTAATTCCATCAAAATCGATTGCTTGCGTGGATAGCAATTTGCACACGTGGCCTTTAAATTACTCCAGCACACATAAATTGTGACATACATACACGTCAAAATTGCGATTTCAAATCATTTTTAGCATTTTCATGTAAGTAAATCTTTTGTAAACTTTGGAAAATCGACATTACATTGTTATTCTCTATCTAACATCTTAAACTTTTCAAAGAATTTATTTCCATATCTTCTTGTTATTCGGCATGTCTTTGGCTCCATCTTTGGGTGGATTGCTGGTAATCTCATTAATTTTTGGAGTACTAATTTTTCTACTTGTAGATGTGCCAAGTCTTAATGAGGGATATAGTGCATAATGGTTTTCTTTCGCACCATCTTCTAGTCTTTGTTGACTTAGTCGACATGCAATGCAATGCAATTCTCAAGTACCATTTAAGTCTTGAAATGTTGATTTACTCGGAGTCTTGGAAAGGATGATTTGCTCAAATCAATTTTATTTTCAAACTCAATTTGGTTTCTACAATACCATATTGAGTTCGAGGGGGGTTGTTGAAGATATGCTAATATTAAAAAGATTATTATTTATGATAATTTCATATATTGTGTGCGCTTATTTTTTGTAATAATTCATTGTGTAATTAAGACACGATCTTTCCTTTTTGGAGCTATATATAACACTATTTATAATTTTCAACTTTAAGCGTTAACTCTTTAAAAAATGTAGAGAACGTCTTGTGTTTAACAAGTCTTTTGGATTTGCTCTTATATGCATCGATCATGGAGCTACGTGTACCAGTGTTAATTGTATAATAATGAATATGAGAAAATATCTTTCTAATGATATTTTCGAGCTAGATTGAGTATGGACAACAAATAAATACTACGTTTTATTTCTTATTCTGTCAAGTTCAAGGTCTCAAGTATACTTTTAATAGGCATACTTACGTGTAAACCTTAATTAGAAATGATCTCCTGGGTACCACATCAATTAATTGATGAATTAGCTCATGGTATTTTTCAGGAATTAAATGACCCACCAAGTAATTGATATACTATTTCCCCCTTTTTTGGTGAATCAAGATTTTCAAGATGAATGAGTTTTATCAAGCAAGGAAAATTTGGCCAAGGGCATTATAATTATTTTATTAAAAATTTATTTTTTTTAACCATTAAATAGACGATTTTGTGAACTATGGCTCATGTTAGAAGGTTGAAGACCAATATTTATAGTGTTTAAAAGTTTAAGAGTTTCATCCTTATTTTTTCCTTTGATGTCATTAGTAAAGTTATTAATACATTTAAATAGTATAAGTAGAGAAATTTGGTGGAAATGGTCTCCGAACTTTGTTTCGACATCCTTAACCTATGTGTCTGGTGGGTAATAGCATAAATGTATCATTACAGTCGCATCAATCAAATTTTCTAGAAAGGAAGCAAATTTAGATTGTTGTGCTTTAAATATATGTAGTTGCTTTGTGATGTAAGAAACTTGAATAAAACTAAGATAAATAAATAAAAATGACGTATGTGACTTCAAGATATTCAACAAATTTTATTATGCTTTTATTTAATATAAGGAAAATATTACTTGTACATTAAGGGGTACATAAGGGTGTCCATTATGGACATCCTTATGTACCCCCGTCAGCACTTCATCCAATGGGGAGGTGCCGGGTGTCCATTATGGACACCCTTATGTACCCCTCGATGTATTTGTAGCACCTCCCTTAATATAATATAATGATAAAAATAACATATGAATTGAGTGTTGTTTATTTTCTTTATCGAATGGTAACAAAATGATAAATTAAAATATAAAGAATACAATTGGAGATGTAATATTCTCATTTAATAAATGAATTATTCAATTAATTAAATATATTTGAGGGTCAAGTTCGTGATATAAGGTTGTTTTCCATTTTTAATCTATAATTATAAACAGAAAGTTAAATTATTAAATAGTGTAATGAAATAAAATAAACTAGTAATTTTATTTAACATGATAGTTAATTAAATATTAGCTCAAAAATTAAGTTATTTCATATTAGTTTATAAAATATATAATACAATTTACTCATATTATCAATTTGGTCAATAAATTTACATTAAAATGAACTAGTTAGTTTCTTTTAACTTTTTATTTAAAAAAGAAGAAGAAGAAAAAAGGTACGAGACCCATTTGCACCATTTTCAAAGGTTACGGACATAACTACAATTTTAACTAATTAAAAATAAATGATTACTAGTCTTTTTCATAAAAAATGAACAATTGCGCTCAAAGACGTCTATGCCATATTTTAATAATTTTCAGTATTAAAATAAAATGTACTCAATTATTCAATTAATTTTTTTAAACTTAAGTATTTGTACAAAATTAAGTATACAAAATTACATGCAACCATTATCACTAATAAATGAGTTCAAAAAATCTTTCATTTAAAGGTATAAAAATAATTAGTAACAAATAACTTTAAAATTTTAATTGTCTCAAAAAAAAATTATACTTTAAAATTTTTAAAATAATTTTTAAGTAATGACCATCCGGTCCAACCACCAGTTCACCAGTCCGACCAATAACCTGATGACTCAGTACCTTGATCGAGTCAATGTCCGGATAAGATCTAATAACTATGGATCGAAGCTCCCATTTGTGTTTGCAATTGGTGCCACCAATAATCTCAACTATTTCAATATGTGGTGAAATTACTGTAATAATAGAATCTTTAGTTTTTGGACCAACTCCTTGGTTCAATCTGTTTTGCCTATTTGTTATGTTGTATGATTCAATTTATTTAAGAGAAAAATATTTGGAGTTCAATATTTTCATTTTATTGTGATGTTTTTTCTAATAACCTCAACTATCTCCACATGTGGTGAAATTATTGTAAATAAAATCTTGATTCTTAAGTTTTTGGACAAATTTTATGGTTCAATCTGTGTTTGCCTATTTCTTATGTTGTTTTTTAATATTTGAATCTACTTAAGATAATAATATTTGGAGTTCAATATTTTCAATATATTATAATATTATTTCTATGGAAAGGATCTTAGTCCAAAAATTTCACATGTTGTCGACTTGCAATATATGTTAATTTTATGAAAAATATGCAGCATTGCTCCCACTCCAACTTCCCTTCCCACCTCGGCCCGTGTCCCAAATTTCTAGTTGCATACCTGCACTGCCACTTCCTAGCTCCCCAACTCTCATTGCATACTGACGCCGCAATGAATCCCTTTCTAGGAGAATACCAGCTTCTTGAATACTCGAGGCCGCTAAAAATAAGGGTATAATGGACTTCTCGACATGTTTTACTTGTCGTTTGAAGCATTTGCTAGTAAAGTACACGAAGAATAAGCAATAATCTCTCGCTTTCTATATTAACTCTAATTGGTATTAAGGGGTGGCAAATGGGCTCGCTAATTTTCCCATGCGACGCTTAACTCACGAGATAATTCAAAAGACAAAACTGTAAGAAATGATAAAGAACGATTTTAAATTTTTAGAGGTAGAATTGATTAAAAGATGGCATCTTCTCTTCTAACTTCATTAAAATATATTTCATGCATTGCATCTTGCACACAGAGTTTAATGATAATAAAAAGAGACGGCTTGTGGGCAGCTCTACTCGATCCATGGGGCCGAATCGAGCCTAGGTTCTAGACGTGTCCATACGAACCAAAGGCCAAGCCGAGCTTGTATGTTTCAAGACAGCCTCGGCTTGGTTCGGCTCATTGATACCCCTAAACGGTATAAAATTTGTTTCTTTTTCTTTTTATTTTTTTCCTTTTAATTTTTTTAATTGAATAAATCTAATGATAATTCTCACTTTATCTAATTTCGTCGATGCCCGTTACGCTATCAATAATCTAGATAATATGATGTGATATTGTCATATTTATTTCCATATATAAGCAAAGCATGAAACAAAGTAACAACGAACAAACAAAAAGCAAGATCTAAAGGTATTCTATTAAGTTTATTGAATCAAATTTTGTATGCAATAATAAATTTAACTTTTATTGCATACAGTAAATGAAACTATTCTCCACTGCTTTATTCTCCATACTGTTCTAATCTGTAGCAACTATCTTCAATCCATTAATTGTTTGGCTTGTAATTTGCGAGTCTCTCTGCATAAATGGGAATAAGGAATAAAAAGAGGTAATGACAAAATGAAATAAAAGTAAGAAAGATGAAGATAATTGAAGAAAGGGGTGTATGTAATAATTTAATGAAAAATTCTTGATATACATCGCCATTTACATAATCTTTTACAGATTGATGATGTATCAAAAAGAAAGTCGGGTGTATTTTTTTTTTTTTTTAATTTGATTAATAAGATTTTTATCCAATCAAATCTCCACACATCATCTATTGATAAATAAATATGTAAGTTGCGATGTATACGTAGCACAACCGTAATTTATTTGAATAAAAAATGTAATTTTAACGTGAATATCCAATTCTTGAATGGAACGAATTTGTAAAGATCCAACAAAGCTAAAAATGCCCAAGTGTAGTAAGATTCATCAATTCTTCAAGGGTCCCTCGTATGAGATTCATGGGGATCAAATATGTAATGATAGAAACCTTTGTGCTCAAGCTTTTATTATGTACATTTTTTTTTTTTTTTTTTTTGAGAATTTGAGTCCATCTTATTCATCATGAATTTCTATGGTGTTTTCAAGGGTTCGAACTCAAGATATCTATTTTATGAGAAATTTAAGTTGAATTCTAGTACCAATAGAGTTTGAATTCTGGGAGACGAGGTCGAACTCTGTGAGAGATAAAATAGGCTCAAGTTCTCTCAAAGTGAACAGTACACATAATATAAAGACTAGAACACACAGAAGCTAAGATCGTTACAATGTACAGTATCTATAAATCAAAAATAATTGAAATCCTTTCCATGAAATAGAGTTGAAAACACACACACCTTTAACTTCTTTGACGCCACAATCAGTGTCGCACTTCATCTCACAGAATGTGAAGCCATTGCCCTTATCGGCGCACTGCTTGTGGCAGGTGTCGTAGCATTCCTTGAATTCTGCCTCGTCGGCTTCGGCCTCATGAACGTGCAATGTCGCCATCACGAAAAGGCACATTAGAAACACTGCAACAAGCTTCTTTGCCATTTCTCTTCACCTGAAGTTTTTCTATCTTATCTAGTTTTTTTTTTTTTTTTTTTCAATATTTCCTTGGACAAGTTTAATAGATATGTTTATAGACCATGATAAAGCTAGGAAAATGGAGAAGCGTGTGGTTTATATTATTTTTCTAACAAAACGGCATCTGTTTCTGCTGAAAACTAGAGCTGCAAACTAAATAATTATGGCTCATTGATCAAAATTTTTTTTTACATACTCGAACTTTGTTCAATAAATAACTCATTTTTTGAATTCTTTAGTTTTTATACTTTCATTATCTTTCGTTTTTTATATTATAATGTAGTATGAATTATTCTAATAGTTCGTTAAACAAATTTTTAAGTAATTCGAGCACTCAGAGAATTTCTTCTCAACGATGGCAACATATGACACAAGAAAAGATTGGTATGCAATGGTGAGGAAAAGGGCAATTACTGTAAGGCTATGTTTGATAGCCAAGGAATTCCATGGAAGTAGGAAAACGTTTTCCATTTTCCCCAAATTGTGGTGTTTGATAGCACAAATTTTCCTAGGAAAACATTTTCCACATTTTTCTAGGTACAATCATTTGATGCACAAAAGCTTGATTTTGTTTTCCCACCTATTTGGTGGGAAAATAATTTCCACCTTTTTTTTTTTTTTTTTTTGCAATGGGAACAAATTCTAGATACAATGGTTAAAAAAAATTTCACTTTTATTGACAACTTCCATGCAAAACAAAGTCAAACGAAAAATATTCGGTATGGTAAAAAAAAAAAATTTCAAATTTTTTTTTTTTTACAATTGGAACAAATTTTAGACCCAATGGTAGAAAAAATTATCACTTTAATGAACAAATTCCATAAAAAAAGAAGCCAAATGGATACCAAACTTTCAACATTTTCCATGAAAAATTATACCAATCAAACACAATTAATTACAATTCCCAGTAAAACATTTTCTAGGAAAATCAATTCCCTGTAAAATATTTTCTTTCCATCCATTTTCCACCCTTACAATCAAACGGACCCTAACTCTATTGCCATCTTTGTTGAATTAACATAACTAATGAATTTATAGTAAGAGTTTTTTTTTATTTTTCGACAAGTTTTGAATTTATATAAGAACATTGACATGATCGTGGGCCAACAAGGCTCGTGGCAGGCCCGAGCCATGAGCCAGACCAGGCCCTCCTTTTAGTCAACGAGCCTGATCGGCTTGTCTTCTGGGCCTAAACACAACTGAAAAATGACATGGGCCAGTTGAGCCTAGAGATTGAGCTCATGAAGGATTCACCGCCATTGAGATCAACGGCTGAGATTTGCCTCTGACCCTGAGATATATAAATGGATTGTTAGGGAAAGTAGCGCAGTTAGTTTCTCTTATCTTTCAGTAAGAGTTTTAAAACGCAATTTAACCAATGATAAGATTGGTTAATTTATTCCCTATATCATATTCCAGCAATCTAAACCGTTCTCTTATTTTTCTTAATTAATTAATTTCTAATTTAATATCGTTAATTTCTTCTTCAAATCATTGTCCTAAATCATCAAGAACCATATATGTTGACTCTGTTTTTTATAATGGTCACGTGGACAGTAGATGTCAGACCTACTTGAGTCCATACAAGCAAATTCCAACACATTTTGACAGGAGATTCAGACGAAAAAGGATGACATTTATGGACATGGGAGATGCTCTAAAATACAAGACAAAAATGTTTGAGCGCTGACAATATGATCAAAGGTGATTGCATATTTAACTTACAATCACAAACAACTAAACCAAAGTGAAAATAATCTAAACCCAAGCAAATAAATATGAAATAAGTGAGAGAGAAGATCGGGTGTGGTTAGAAGTGTGAAGAGTTGTATTAGATTCAAATGTTACAAAATTTGCTTATTTATAGAGTTCCGATCGAAGTGGTAACCATTGGATAAGAACCACGTGACTTATATTAGGTCGGCAATCCTAACATTCATTATTACAAACGTTACATCAATCATTCATAAAAATTGTTTGCAAATCCTCTAAAAGACAACATTGTTTACAGCCAAAGGGAGTTTCGTATTGGAAGTCTTCGATATCAGAGCTTTGGGACAGAGAGTTTCGATTTCTTCTTTGACTTCTTATATAGTGTTTCGACTTCAAAGTTTCGACCACTTAGATAGTGCTTTAGCACAGCACTTCAGCCACTTACCTACGCTTCAACTTTAGGGCCTTAGCCACTTACATAGTGCTACGAATGAAGCTGTGGATCACCTTTCTATTGTTGTTTTGCAGCAGGTGGCGTCTTGCTTCGGCCATGGAACTTTTGCTTACACATGGCGCTTTAGGTGAGGTGTCTATTAGTCATTTTAACCAATGACTTCGGTTCGATTTTTTATAATGCGGAGTGTGGGACTTTTGTTTGGGCTCCTTCTACAATAGAACTTCTACGTAATCGCTATATGGTGTACTGATTTAAATTTAAAACTATACCACATAATAAAAGTGTTTAAAAAAATCATGCATTTTAACTTTTTAATCTAGAAACAATGCCTATCAACTTTTTAAGTCTTAGTATTGTCATTTCAAGGGAGCCACATAGCGATTACGTAGAAGATCAGTTATGGTATGACTATCAACTAAGTCAATTTTTAGAATAACATGTTATGGTATAATAAAGTAGTGAAGTTTGACACTAATTTGAAATTCAATGGCATAATTGAAATTTGAAATTCAACAACCGGGGAAGTTTAAAAACCATCATGAATCAGATGAAATTAAAGTAAAGGAGTGTGTGAATAAAATTGAAAAAGCAAGTTAAAAAAAAAAAACCGAAGCGATTATGATGGAGAACACATATTTCGCATTGAATAATAATAATAATAATAATAATAATAATAATAAAGTCCCAAAACTCATCCCTTTAGACACTCAACTTTCGAATATACCATACTTTAGTCACTATTCTTTTTGTTGCAGATTTAGCACTCAACTTTCATTCACTTACACCGTAATTCACTCTACTCAATTTCAACACGGCAAACTTCTTAAATAAACTCAATCATTAACTATAGAAAATCAAGCAGCAGAGTAGCTTACTTCACTAGATTGGATTCTTTCAAAGAATTTTTGGAAACATATGTTGTGTTCGGTTTTTAAAAATTGCAATAAATTAATAACGGTATATCTCTACGGACGTTGGTAGTTAACTTGTGAGTATATACCATGTAAAAATTTCATCATTGACAATTAACGAGTTAAGTAAATGGAAATCGGGTGCATTTAATCTACTAAAGCAAAAAAGATTGGGACCAAAATACAGTGCCAATCCAGTGATTTTGGGGGCCTAAGGCGAACTTCATAAATTAGGTCCCTCAAAATTATAGTATGCATGCAAAATTTATACGTGTATTATGGAACCAATTATTAACTTGTTAACTTAAAACTTTCCACCATCACGACTCACAATCCCGAACAAAAATGCATATGTCAATTACATAAATATTATGTACACATATTTACAAAAGATATGCATAGCACGTGATGATTAAAATTAAAGGGCACAAGAAAATTGAATAAATAAAATGAACATGGACATGAAAAAACATTAGCATATATTCTTCAAAGCACTTGTTCTGTAAATAAGCAGCCAATAAATATTATCCATGTGACCACAATTTTAGATTGCAAGCCTCTAAAAAAATTTCGCATGGATGAAATTTCACCACATTTTCCATACATGTCCATGACCACGCTACCAACAAACAGATCAAGCTCAACATCAATTTTAAGCGTTGAACTGTGAGTTTGTTGGCCCAAAGTCATATCACCAAGGCAAGCGCAAAGTCCAAAAATATTAACATAAGTAATACTATCTCACTCCAAAGACTCATATTCTACCGTCAAACCTCAAATGTTTCCCCCATATATCCATGATCTAACATCACACTTAAAAACATAATTATATGTACACAAATCTGATTTAGATGTCAAATACAAAACCTGCATAGCCCCTTTCACATTTGAGCACATTAAATACATGGATACAAGTGCATTCATAACATACTAATGGAAAATCAATCCAGGCTTCATTGCATAACCATGACACTGTTGTCCCTCACTAGCAACACACAATGAGAATAGCACAAAACAATCGTAGCCAATATGTACTTATTCGGGAACAACTTGTCCACTTTTACCATATTCTTGCACAACCTAATAATTTCAGAGGCTAACCCATGATGCAAATACCTAGCCATCAATCCATTTGTGCATTTTATCAAACAGTTGGCCAGCAATCGAAATTTCACTACACTCCAAGTACAGATTGATCAAAGAATTTCTCTCGATTACCTAATGACGTGAATCTTTTTTACATGTGGGTTTCGGGTTCTCTCTCGCGCGTACAAACACACAAAGGACAGACGAGAAGGAAGGAAATTAGCCATTAAATCTGATTTTTTCCATTTAAAAAAAAAAAAAAAAAAAAAAATATATATATATATATATATATATATATATATATATATATATATATATATATGAGCCCCCATTTAAATTGGGCCTGAGGCACAAGCCTCATTTGCCTCTGCCCAAAACCGGGATGGCCGAAATAAGGTACACTCATAATAGAGTAGTCAAACAGGTTTTAACCCTTATATTTAATTTTCTATTTTACATAGTAAATAAAATTAATTCCAAATATATTAAGCTCATGATAAAAATTAAAATTAATTTTTTTTATCAAAATCAACAATTAATTTTAACCACATATTTTATTAGAGTCACTTTTTCAACCACATATTTCATAAACTTTTATCAAAATCTGCTAAAAAACCTAATTTTAATTTCTACCAAACAAGGGTTAAATTTAACTGGGTAAATGGCACCAAGCTACCAAATCTTTTTATGTTATTAAGCTAAGGGCATAATTATCATTTTATTCAAAATTTGACTACTTAACAATTAAACTAACGATTTTCGTTAAGAAAGGACGATTGACGCTAACTGTTTATATGATAGTTTCGAAAATGGCACAAATTAAATGTTTGAGACTCGTCATCACAAGGTTGAATTATTCAGAACCTTGCTATCATCCAACTTTGCCCTTGTTTGGTAGGGGATTAAAATAAAAAAATTTATTTAAGTCAAAATGAATAATAAAATTTAACAATATATTTTATCATATTTTATCAAAATTTATTAAAAATTTGATTTTAATTTCGATGACTTTAATATATTTTTATAGAATTATCATTCCATACGAGTCCAATATACCTGCCAACACGTGAAGCGTCCAGAATTAACCGTCATTTTCGATCAATGACACGGCACTACCAATGTAATGTAATAATGATTAACAAGATAAAAAACAAGAATATCAACACGAAATTATTACAATTACCAAATCAAATCTCGTCAAATTTTTCATTACCTATTCGATAATATATAATCCATCTCTCTCTACACAATCCAATCCAGTGAACAGCTGCACGGACAAAATATATATACACACACTGTTTTTATTTGTGTTACCTATAACTCTTGAATCACCTTATTTCTTGAATTTTTTCAATATTTTAACACAGTTTCGCAGAGTTTTGATCTGGGTTTTCTTTTGAATAACCCGATTTCTTTATTTTTATCAAGAAAAATTCAATCTTGTTGAACAGTTTTGCACATTTATAATCTGGGTTTTTCTTTTTTCCACTTTGATTCAGATTTCTTGATATAGCCACGCCATGAAGGTTCATCCGGTGCCGATCACTCTGCAATACGATATAGCATCGGCTCTCTCTCAGGCGAACGTCTGCGGGCAAAGAAAGCTCCGGCGACTACCCCACATCTTCGCCAAGGTGTTGGAGCTGCCTTTCCGCTCAGACGCCGACGTTTTGATCGACGAAACCCCCGATTCCCTTAGATTCATCGTCGCCGCCGGTGGAATCACAGGTGATGTTGGGGCACATGCTATTGAGATTTACCCTGGGGTTACCAAGATTGTTATCCGGGTAAACGACGTTGTTGACTTGTCTGGAAATGAATTGGAGATGGATATGTGGCGGTTTCGGCTCCCGGATTCGACATGGCCGGAATTGGCAACTGCCGTTTACCACCAAGGGGAGTTGGTTGTAACAGTGCCAAAAGGCGGTGCTGAAGAAGATGGAGGCGCTGAAGGTGGTGATGGTGGGGATCTTGGAGGTGGGAGGTTTGTTCTTGTACAGTAATATTGAAACTATTTTTATCCTCTTTTACTCTATGATAATTTGCTTAAGCCTGTTACACTGATTTGGTTTTGGTGGATTATAATGCTTTTAGTAGCATTTCTTCAATTGGGTTCTGTAAAATAAGTTCATAAAAATTAGAAAAATGATTAGAATTAGGGCACTAAAATCATGTGTGTTTCTTGAACTGTTGCGATTATTTTTTGCATTGCAGAAGAGCTATGGACTATGAAGCCGATAGTTTCTTTGCAGTAGGCTTAAGTATATCACTAGCTGGTAACCTTGTGCAAAAGCATGTCCGAATGAAATTTGTGTTGTTGATGCAAAATTGATTGGTATAGCAGGATAATCACCCATCTCTTCTTTGAGGTTACTCTCATAGAAAATATTTAGGGTATGTTTTGATTTAGTACCCGATAGCATTGTATGGTACAGCGGTTAGAATTTTACTTATTTTTCTTGCTTATGCTGTCTAGTTGAGTATGTAAACATGCCATTAGTGCAGCAAGGGTGACATAGAAAAGGAAGAAGAGGGAGAGAAGAAAGAGAAGAAGAGCAAATGTACACGTCGAAACTATAATAAACTAATATAATTAACTATCTTTTATTCTCCATCTATGAGAAACACAAGATCATCTATTCTTATTAGGGATTTGCAGAGAAGGTATACTCTAGAGCTGGAAAGAAGTTATCACCGTGTTATATCTAAGATTGTCTATATAATGGTTCTTTACTTCTATGGTGGTCCTTTTGCTCTGTGTCTAGCCATATTTTCTTCTAATAATGAATCTAATGAATTCACAAGCAAACGATGTATTGGCTTTGTGTAGTGTTTTCCCCCATTTAATTGTGAATTGTTGAATCACACTCTTGCACATACACACGGCTCCTATGCTCGTAAGTCATGTCCAACAGTGCCGCATTACAGTAACTCCTGAAGAAGGTTGTTTGATAATTGAATCTGTTCTTGCGGATCAGCTCATGTGTTTGATAGTTGGCATTAATTTGTTGTCTTTAGCTGGCGATATGCACATTGGATTGATTTTTTTTTTTTATTATTATTATTTTTTTCTGGGGACTTCCTTTTAAAGACATTGAAGTTGTACTTTTACCAAAATGGTAAGAATGTAGAAACTAGAGGAAAACTTAAAGAGAACTTTCCCGAGGAAAATAGTTTTCTACTTCGGTAACCATCTCTTAGGAAGAATAAGAGACATATTCCTGTAGAAAGCAGCGAGAATTATCTGTTATCAAAAACTCTTATGTAGCCCAGAAATTTTGCTATCATTTTGATGTCTTGTAGTTTTATAACATTGAAGTTTCTCCTGCTCAAGTCCACGCCTTTACTGGCTTTTTTGTAATTTGGGTTGTTTAAGAATTTATTCTTTTTGTTTAAGAATTTATTCTTTTCTCTTGTAAACAGTTTATATTCTCACGTTTGTAGTCTTTTTCATATCTTCTAAGGCTACGATTGCATCTTGTTTATCAATATGGTGTGATGGATGTTCTTAACTTTAATTTATTCTGTAAAATAGCCAGTGTGCATCATTTTCCCCGCCCTAGCTGGTCTCAGAACTATAGTTTTAAATAATGTATTAATCTCTACTTGTGTTTATTAAGCCTCCGTTTGGAAAGAATAATTGAATAGTACTTGTTAGTATATTGGAATGTATGTCCATTGGAACGTGTGGTTGAAATAAAGTTAGATCATTTATAAACGAGTTATAAATTTTGCCAAACGGAGCATTTCTTCCCAACTTAATGGGTGATTTGCGCCACTTGAAAAACCATTCGGATGATTCTTCTACATAGACTACATAGAAGAATAGTTTAGCCGAAAGCTGTGCCGTTGTCCCTCATTTGAACTAATTTCATTAACATCCTTTGTCTGTTCATGCTCTTATGGTAGTGCAGATGGTAATACGCCTTCTGATTGTTGTGTCCTCTTGAAAAGTAGATTGGAAGCCTTATCAAAACCGAGTGCTTTGGCTAACTTTCCTTGAATTTATTTTTCTTGTTCGAATGCCTTATCGTGTTTCTCTGTCTGCTCTCTATTTGGAAGGACTTTGATGAATCTTGTTGATTGTCCAATGGTTTTGTTAACTTTAGGAGGAGTGAAAGGTGTGGGGTCTTGAATTTGCTCCTTTTTTGCCTCTATGAGCATCTCACTTTTGTATTGAGAATCACCTTTTTTTCGCTGCCTGTAAATCTTTGCTCTGACTCTAGTTAAAGTTGCAATACTCGCACACTTTTCTTTGCAATTGGGATAAGCATAGATTCCTTTGAAAAGGAAACTTATGGTCAAGATAAAAGGTGATTTGCTACTCAATTGGCCTCTATGTCAACCTACCTTAGCCTGTGCATTATTTATCCCATATCAAAAAATAAAACGAAATTGAAATTTTTTGTAGTATCAGTACTTTGAAGATTGTGGCCCTGTTTGAGAGCCATTAATTTCCTGTTATGTATTATAGAATAGTAGATTGATGGAGAATGTGTGGTTAAAAAGTAAGGAAACTTATGGTCAAGATAAAAGGTGCTTTGCTATTCGATTGGCTTCTATGTCAGCTTACTTTAGCCACTGCATTATTTATCCCATATCAAGAAATAAAACGAAATTGAAATTTTTTCTAGTATCGATACTTTGAAGATTGTGGCCCTGTTTGAGAGTCATTAATTTCTTGTAACGTATTATAGAATAGTAGATTGATGGATAATGTGTGGTTAAAAAGTAAGGAAACTTATGGTCAAGATAAAAGGTGCTTTGCTACTTGATTGGCTTCTATGTCAACTTACCTTAGCCTCTGCATTATTTATCCCATATCAAAAAATAAAACGAAATTGAAATTTTTTGTAGTATCCATACTTTGAAGATTGTGGCCCCGTTTGATAGCCATTAATTTCTTGTAATGTATTATAAAATATTAGATTGAGGGAGAATGTGTGGTTAAAAAGTAAGGAAATTTATGGTCAAGATAAAAGGTGTTTTGTTACTCGATTGGCTTCTATGTCAGCTTATTTTAGCCTTTGCATTATTTATCCCATATCAAAAAATGAAATGAAACGAAATTGAAATTTTTTGTAGTATCGATACTTTGAAGATTGTGGCCCTGTTTGAGAGCCATTAATTTCTTGTAATGCATTATAGAATAGTAGATTGATGGAGAATGTGTGGTTAAAAAGTAAGGAAACTTATGGTCAAGATAAAAGGTGCTTTGCTACTATTTTGGCTTCTATGTCAGCCTACCTTAGCCTCTGCATTATTTATCTCATATCAAAAAATAAAACGAAATTGAAATTTTTTTGTAGTATCGATACTTTGAAGATTACGGCCCTGTTTGAGAGCCATTAATTTCTTATAATGTATTATAAAATGGTGAGTTATTCTTCTTGTACATCAAGTGCTACATAAGGGTGTCCATAATGGACACCCGGCGCCCTCCCATTGGATGGAGTGTCGACCCCACCAACCATTCTTCAATGAGGAGGCGTCGGGTGTCCATTATGGACACCCTTATGTAGCCTCTGATGTACTTGTAGCATCACTCATAAAATGGTAGATTGATGGAGAATGTGGTGTTAAAAAGCAAGGAAACTTATGATCAAAGATAAAAGGTGCTTTGCTACTCGATTGGCTTCTATGCCAGCCTACCTTTGACTCTGCATTATTTATCCCATATTAAAAAAAAAAAAAAAAAGAACGAAATTGAAATTTTTTTGTAGTATCAATACTTTGAAGACTGTGGCCCTGTTTGAGAGCCATTAATTTCTTGTAATGTATTATAAAATTGTAGATTAATGGAGAATATGTGGTTAAAAAGTAAGAAAACTTATGATCAATATAAAAGGTGGATTGGCTTCTATGTCAACCTACCTTAGCCTCTGCATTATTTATCCCATATCAAAAAATAAAACAAAATTGAAATTTTTTGTAGATTCAATACTTTGAAGATTGTGGTCTTGTTTGAGAGCTATTTAATTTCTTGTAATGTATTATAGAATAGTAAATTGATGGAAAATGTGTGATTAAAAAGTAAGAAAAGTTTATTGGTTTGTGTATTGAATATTTTATTGTGTGAATCTATGGTGGAGAATGGTATTGTAGCAAACAATTTAAAATTTAAGAGGATAACAAACATGAGCTGTATGTGGTCGTTAGAAGTGGAAATTACACTAAACAAGCTATTTAGTTTTGACTTTTAAAAAATCAGGTTTTTACTTTATTTAATCAAAAATCAGGTTTTAATTTCACAAATAATATTAATAATAATATTTTTTAATTAAATTAAATATATACTCACCCTACTACCTACCTCACCAACTTTATTTAAATATAAAACCCAACCAAAACCTAATTCATTCCATTTCATATCTTCCATTTCGTTCGACGCCTCCACCTCCACCGCCAGCTCCGACCACCGTCCGCCGCCCCTCCCCTCTTCTCCTCCCTCTCGTACGTTTCTTCCCCTCCCCTCTCCTCCCCCGCCGTTTCTCCCTCCCTCCTCCATGCATCATTCTGCACAAGAATCGCAGCCCGAAACAGTAAGACGGCGTCCGGCTTTGCGATTTCGTGAAGAAGCCGCGACACGCGTAAAGAGGCTTGCCCGGTCTGTATTTTTATTTTTATTTTTTTTTTCTTCTTCCTACTACCAGATCTTGGGTTTTTGAGTTATGGTGATATTGGGTTTTTATTCATTCTCAAATCTTGTTAGTGATTTGCACATTGTGATTTTTTTGAAAATGAAAATGGTGAGGTGGTGATTATTTTTACGTTTTGGTGGTGTTGGAACTGTTGTTGCGATGGTTCTGTGTTGTTGTGACGGGTCGAAGGCGTTGGAGGTGGCGATCGCGAGTCTCTGTGACCTAGGCAGGTGTCTGTGACCTAGGAATTATGTCTGTGACTCGTTGAAATAAAGTTCAGGTGACTGTTACCTAGCTATTGTGGTTCTTTTTGGTGTCTGTGACCTTACTATTGACCTGTGACTTTGAAATTGATAATTTATAACTTAAAAAGGGAATCTGTGACCTATAAAATTTTAAATCTGTGACCTCGAAATAATCTGCGATCTACAAATTTTTTTATCTGTGACCTCGAAATTACCCGTGACCTACAAATTTCTTGATCTGTGACCTTCGAAAAAGTCGCCGGATCGGAGCAGTCGCTGGTCGCCGGAGTAGTAGCCGGAGCAATGGTGGTGGTGTAGGTGGGGTGGGGTGAGGTGAGGTGAGGTGAGGTGGGGTGGGGTGGGATGGGGTGATTTTATTATATTACAGTTAAATATTTAATTTAATATAATAATTATGAAATGTAATTAATTAATTTAAGAAAAACCTGATTTTTGTAATTTTAAACTGTTGGGCCTGATTTTTAATTTTGGAATAGTAAACACCTGATCCATAAACTTGTCCCTCGTTAGAATAGGGGTGTAAAGTAGATCAGATTGACCCGGTTAAAATTTAAAGCATGGCCAGGTTAAACCATAGGCTGAGAGAGGTCCATGAACTTGGGCCTAGGGTTAACCCAATTATTTTTTGGACTGTTTGAAACAAAGTAAATTTGGAAAAGGGAATAATACATAAATAAGGTATTTAAGTAGGGAACAATACATAAATAAGGTATTTAAGTATCACCATTTCAAAATTAAGGTTTGAGGTTTTAAATTTCAAAAATCAGGTTTTCTTTAAAATTTATTTATAATTTAATTAATTAATTATATATTTAATTAATAAATATATAAAGGTCACAGATCTATGCAATTTGGTCACAATTCAAAAATTTTATAGATTTAGGGTCACAATCCAAAAATTTTAAGGTCACAATTCAAAAATTTTATAGGTCACGGTTCGTTCATCGGTCACAAATTAAAAATTTAAAAGTCACAATTGTTCATCGGTCACAAATCATAAAATTTATAAGTCACACAATTTATTTTATGGTCACAAAACATCGAATTATAGGTCACATATTACTTTTATTGGTCACAAATTAATAAATTTGTAGGTCACACAATATTTATTGATCACAATTTATTATTTATTGGTACACACCAACCAATTTATTGGTCACAATCAACAAATCATTTGTGACCACTATCAACACAATGCCATCTGCTGCCTCCGCCGCCAACACCACCACTTCCAAGCAACAAAATTACCGTTTCAAACATCGCAGTCATCGTTTTCACCACCACCACTATACCAAACCGTCAACACCCCCACCACCACCACCATCGTCCCACAACCACCTTCACTGCGCCGCCGCCTGATCCATCACCAGATCTAACCCAATCACCACAACCACAGCCCCCATCCACAACTGAACAAACAGGCCAAACCGTCAACACCACGACCAAACATAATCGTCACCACCACCAAGCCCCCATCCACAACTGAAAACACAACCCATTAACTGGTCTCAATAACCACCACCACAATATACTGCCACAACCTATTAACTGGTCTCAACAACCACCACCACCATATATTACCACCACCGTAGCTACCGTCTTCGTTACCACCAACACAAACATCAAACCCAACAGCCACCGTCTTCGTCACAGAGAATGATATTGTCGCTACATGTGATCTCCAACAAGGAGGTGATGCCTCTCCTTGCTCGAGTCACTCTGTTCGCGACACTCATCCTCATCTCTATTGTTGTCTTCAGCCATTGCAGAGAGGATATTTGGAGAAATAGATTGGGGCGACTCCGGTGCAGAGAGAGAGAAGTGATTGGAAAATAATTAGGGCTTGATAGGGTAGATAGGGGCGACTCCAGTGCTGCAACTGCCGATCGTCGGCTTAGGTGCCGACAAGGTGGTGCGCCGGCGGTTGGTGGCGGCGGGAATTGGGAGAGAGGGGAGAGAATGGATGGCAGGTGAGAGAAATGGGAGAATTAGGGTTTGAAATGGTATTTGATTGATTTAAATAGAAATTAATTTAAAAATCATTAAATAAAACCTGATTTGTGTATTATTAAAGTTGATTTTGGATTTATGAAAATGAAATTTTAAAAACATGTGAGGGTGTAATTTCCTCATTTAAGTATCACCATTTCAAAATTAAGGTTTGAGGTTTTAAATTTCAAAAATCAGGTTTTCATTAAAATTTATTTATAATTTAATTAATTAATTATATATTTAATTAATAAATATATAAAGGTCACAGATCTATACAATTTGGTCACAATTCAAAAAATTAAAGGTCACAATTCATAAATTTTATAGGTTTTGGGTCACAATTCAAAAATTTTAAGGTCACAATTCAAAAATTTTATAGGTCACGGTTCGTTCATTGGTCACAAATTAAAAAATTAAAAGTCACAGTTGTTCATCGGTCACGAATCACGAAATTTATAAGTCACACAACTTATTTTATGGTCACAGAACATCAAATTATAGGTCACATATTACTTTTATTGGTCACAAATTAATAAATTTGTAGGTCACAAATTATTTGTAGGTCACATAATCAAATTTTTTATATGTGCCAACTATTTTACGGTCACAATTCAAAAATATTATATGTTACAGTTTGCTCATCGGTCACAAATTAAAATTTTAAAAGTCACAATCAACCAAATAATTGGTTACAAACATCCACACCTACTGCCACGACAACCACCATGGCCGCCGCCCGCCACCACCACCACCACTCCAACAACCAAAACCAATGCCTCACCCCAATCAACCACCTGTAGCACCACCATCACCACCGCAACCCACACCGCACCGCAACTACCACCCCAACAAAAAAATCTCCAGACCCGCAGGCAACCACCATTCCCACCCGCAGGCAACCACCACCCACTGGTCAACAACACGGCACCCAACTACCCATCGCACACCACCGCACCAACAAAAACCCCCTAATCGCTCGCACACCACCGCACCAACGAGAACCCCCAACCGCAAAATCATCAACAAAAACTAGACCCAAACTTCGGTAACGCAGCAGATCAGAAAATCACCACAATATTACGACGACTGCGACGATATCCCGACCAAAGCAGATCTGGTTTTCAGATCCAGTGGTGGTGGGTTTTCGATCCATCACAGGCAGACGGAACCTACGCCTCCCCTATACCAACACCGCCTCGAAAGTCGAGAGAGAGAGAGAGAGATCGAGCGAGAGAGGAATGGAAGCGACGATGGGTGGAGAGGGTGGAGGCGGCGATGGACAGACGGTGGAGAGGGTGGAGGCGGTCTTCTGAGCACAGGGACGGGGGGAGAGAGAAGGGGAGAGAATAAGATGTGGAGGAAGGAATTTAGGGTTTAAATTATTATTATTATTAAATATTAATTTATATTAATTATAAATTAAAACCTGATTTCTGTATAATTAAACTTGATTCCTTATTTATGAAAATGGAAATCTAAAAACCTTTCTAGGTGTAATTTCCTCTTTGGAAAAAGAGAAAATTTTAGGAACCATATTTTTAAGTTTCTATGATCAAAAAATAAGGTATAAATCTATTCTATGTAGAGCTCATGTATTTTTTATTGAAAAATATTTTAAATAATTTTTAGCATTTATTTTTAATATATCAATATCTCGTTAGTTGTGCCAAATTATAATGGATTTTATCTTTTAAACTTTGATATTGAAAATTTTAATATCTTTAATTTTATTAATTTTATTAATTTTTTTGGAGAGAGAAATTCGACGGTATATTTTTGAAGAAACTAAAGTGACATAAGTCAGATAAGTGATTTTACGGAGGTCTTAATTTCGATTATTATTAATAAGATAACAATTTTTAATCGAAATAGTTTACTATGGTCACAATACATAAGTTGTTATGAAACAAACGGGATAACATAATCGCCTGTTGAGAATCAGACCCAATAATAAAGACGAGAAGAATATAAACAATATGAAAACAACGGATCACAAAGAATTGTTACGTGAGTCTATTAAGGGTCGACACCTCTTGGAGTATTTATAGAAGTCTAATTTTGTGAATGAAGTAGAATACAAGATCACGATAAAAATTCAATTCTTCTTGAACATATGATGTGGTGCCTAAGTGCCATGGGGTTGGTGTCGAGGTGCACAACTGCTATTCCTTATTTTCGCTGTCGGCGCTTAGACGCCTCGTTTAAAAACCAATGCTTTTAAAATATTTTTTCATCCATTCCAAAGTCATTTTCCCAATCAAATTTTCAATCCATAATAAAATTTGATTACTTATCACTTCGGATTTTCAAACCAAAATTATCTAAACTCCTTCATGAATTAAACTTCTAAATCACATGAAATTCGAGTCACAACCAAACATAAGTCGTGTGATTTACGGAGATGAAACATTTTAAATATGCTATTGAGCCATAGTCATCACAAAATTATCTAAACTCCATCATGAATGAAATGAATGACATATCACATAATGTGATAAAAATTCTACCACGAAGAACACATATACACAGTCGGAATGAAGAAATGTATTCAAATTCGATGGCAACATCCACATATTATAAAAGATATTGACATATAGAATAAAGTTCCAAACTGTGTACCTGCCATAAATATTAGTACAACAAGAATAATCAATGGAGGTTGTGATTGGTGATTATTTAGCCCATGTTTGGTGGTTTTTTTTTTTTTTGAAAAATATTGTTTTGATTAATAATTATTGGAGAATGTGTGGTTAAAAAGTAGAAACAAATTTGAATTTACATGTAGAATAGTTTATTGTGTGAATATATGGTTGAAAATGAGTATATAGAAAAAAGAGTTAAAAAAATGAGAGACAAACTGGGGCTTCATTGAACTTTTCTATCTATAATCGGTGAGTATGTGTATGGTATGAAGAATCCTAAGGTTTATTAGGATAGGAGCATGTGAAGAGAAATAAATCTCAATTATCCTTTCATAAAAATCAGTTAGGATCGCCGAAGCGCGCACACACAAATGAATGATCTATGAGCAACTCATCTTATGTTAAGCACCTGACGTTTCATATAAGTTCATAGACGGATAAACTTATGGTAGGGTTCAATATTTGAATTAAGTTTAAAATTCACCAATAAATTTATATTATACGTTACCGATGTTTAAAATAAAATGAACACATATACTCATATACATGACATGAATTTTGAAAAATAAATTAAAATTGAAGTTTGATATTTTTGAATGGCTAAATATATTCACAACATTTAACTAGACTATATTTTAATTGCATGAAATGTTTATAATTTTTATATATTAACACATTTAAGTCTCAATTTTTTTTCCATCGCATTCTTATTATCAAATTAACATAAATTATTTCTGATTATGGTTTCTCTCCATAATTTCTTCAAGATAGAGTTAAAAGACTTGTTTGTCCATTATCATTTTAAATAAGCAAAATAAATGAAAATGCGATTAAATATTTGACCCTCAATTTAAAGTACATTAACAACATTCATGAATGAACATAATTTATACAGATGATGAATGAATAATATTATATAAAATGAGTGAATATATGTTGATTATTAATAATTTAATTAACTCATTTACAATACTCATCATGCTTATTTCATGAAATTCACTTTTATTTCTTTTCATAAATTATTTATAAATTTACTAAATCCCTCTTTAATTCAACTTAAAAATTGAATTAAAATTTAAGCACGGCCCACTCGATGAAGAAAGTTGACGGCATTTGATAAAAAGGACCAATAGTGCAATGAAACCTTCATATGGGGACATTATAGTCAATATTAAAACAATAAGTCCTGATTTCACATAAGAGGCAAACATTAGGGACCATTTGGGAAAATTCGCCAATTTTAACGAGGCACGTAATCGTGTAGCGCATATAACTGGGGAGATTTTGCAAAATGACCTATGAATAGTGGCTTTTTAAGATTTTTGTTAAAAAGTCAGTTTTACCCTTAATGAAATGGGTCATTTATTGCAGATCAAGTCCTCAATCTTTATAATTTTTTCGAAATTCGTTTTATTCTTGTTTTTATTCATCATCACTAGACGTTTCTTCTAAATCTGATTTTTCTTCAAATATTTCTTCATTTACTTCTATTTCTTCAATATCAACTTCTTCACATTCATCTCTAATTTGTTCAAAGTCCGTAATTAATATTCTAACTTTCTTTTTTGGGCATTCAGTGCTAATATGACCTTCTTCATTGCAATTCCAACATTTACATCGTTTTTTATCTAATTGTTTTTTATTATAAGGTTTATATTTTCTTCTAAAATATTTTCTTTTTGGTTTAAAATATTTCTTTTTAAACTTATTATATTTTTTATATTTCTTGGGTTTTATTTTTCTTTTTCTTTTATAATCATAACATCCCCAATTTCCTAGTATTTCGGTATCTCTACAACAAATCCTATCTTGTATAAATCCTGATTGTTTATAAATCATTTGATTACTACACATAGTACTTATTTCGTCTTTTATAGTTCTTATAATAAATCCTAATGTATATCCTTCTTCATTTCTTCCTAATTGTTTTTCTTTAATCTTATTTTGAAAATAACTATTACATGGTGGTGGTAATTTTCTAATAAAAACTTCCTTATAATAATTATTATCAGCTTCACTTCCAAACATCATATAATAATATTTACTATATTCACAACAATATTCATTGAGGTAACACATATTACAAATTTGTAAATGTTCCATTCTATTTTTAGCATCTTCTATTTCTTCTAATCTAGTTTTAGTACTTTCATTTACCCAATCTTCTCCAGCAAATTCTCTATAAATTCTTGTAGCAACTCTATTTATTCCTTCTATTATACTAATTCCAAATCCTGCTTCAATACTATCTTTCCAAATACCTTTTGTTGTTTCTTCTAATCCTCTATACCAATTAAACACATTTCCTTTAAATGTTGCTAATAGATATTCAGTTCTATTTTTATTATCTGTATTACTGCGATTATAATTAAAGTGTGCTATCATATTAGTACTTCATTCATTTATAGCTCTTCTAACATCTAATTCACAATCTAAATTTAAATATGATCCTGCAATTTTCATTGGGTTTGATTCTCTTAAAACTGGTTTAAATTGGTCTCTATACATTCTTTCTTTGGTAGTTTTAAAATCTACTTTTGTATTAACATATCTTCTAGGGTCTATTTCTGCTTCATATCTAGTTGTGCTAGTTTCTCCATATTCTTCTTGTTTAACTGCACGTGGTCTTCCTGTTTTTCCAACCATATGATTTTTAGTTATTTCTTCACAAATTTTTAAGTCTTCTAAGTCAAATATTAAATTTTCCATTTCTTCGTTCATTGTTCTTCTATAATTAATTTTCCTTCTTCTTTTTCCATAAGACTTTCTTCTTGTTTTCTAAGATCAATCAATAATCTTTCTATATCTTTTTTTAATCCTCCATTAAGTTTTATTAATTCTTCATATTTTTCAATTTTCTTTCTAACTTCTTTAAGTTCTTTGGTATAATCTGGTTTAAATGGTTTTTCTTTATTTAGATTTTCTATTATTCTATTTAAAAGATTTTCTATTCTTAAAAAGTTATTTTGTAGTCTTTCTTTCTCTTCTTCGTAGCCTATTTCAATTCTAGTTATTTTTTCATCAATTGTTTTTATATTTTTCTCAATTAAATTAATTTTATCATTCATACTCATATTTTAGGTTTTTTATAAGATGGTTTTTCAATTTCAAATCCTAATTTATTTAATAGAATATCAAGTTTATAATTAATAATGTCTACTTTTTCTTCTAAAGTTGCTATTTTATTAATACTATTTTTCTGTGCAATTTTTGATATTCGATTTTGAATTTCTTCAAGTTTAGCTTCATCAAGTATTTCTAAATTATTAATTTGTTCTTTTATTTTATTAAATTGTTTAGACATATTTTTGCTTAAAACTTCTAACCTTTCTTTAGCTATTTCATCTTTTGGATCTATATTATTTATTTCGTCTATAGCTTCTACATCTTAAGATTTTAATTGTCCTAATTGTTGCCATAAAAATGCATTAGTCCAATTTGTAGTCATATTTAACCATTCATCTGTATTTCCCCATGAGCTTAAAGGTTGAAATAGAGTTGTATTCCATTTTTTAGTCTGATAACTTCCTATTGGTAATCTAATATTTTCTATTTCTTGTTTATCAAATCTTATCTTTGTTGATAAACTCATATTAGTCTGGTATATCTAAGGAATTAATTATTATATTATTTATCATTTGTCTTATTTCTCTTCTAAATTATTCTTCTCTTCTTAATTCTCTTGTAATTTCATTCCTTAATAATTCTCTTTTAATTTTATTCCAATTAGAAATTTCCCTTTCTATTTCTCTCCGATTGTTGTCAGTTATTATCCGTTCTTCTAAAATTTTTATTTTATTATCACAAAATTTTCTAGTTATTCCAGGCATATTTTTATTCTATATCGTCAAAACTAAGATCAAAATCATATAATCTCGTAAACTTCATTATAACTTACATGCTCGTAGTTTCAAAAGTTCTTTCACTATTTTCACTATCTAAACTTAAAAATATAATCATTTTTATTATTTCTTTAGGCAATTTTTCTTTTAATCCGAGATGATACAATTGTAAGGCATTTTTCATAATATCTACTATCTCTTTTTATGAAATTTATTCCTCTAGTATAACTATCATAAGTTTCCTGGAATTTCTATCATGTGACTATAATCAATACTATTAGTATATCTAAAAGGTACAGACATCTATAATAAAACTCGTAACTTTCCATGATAAAAGTTCTTCAAAGTAAACAATCTCATAAAAATTCTTATATAATAATTTTCATGCAAATTTTCGTACAATAAATTTTCTTGTAGCTTAAAATAAGGGCCTTACCACGCTTCGCCAAATAGCAAGAATGTTATATGTTCCCCGGTCACCTTCGTCACAAGAGTTGGCCAAAGTCCGACAAAGATCACAAAGAAATGGACACAAAGGCACTCAAAACTCTCAAACAGACTATTTCGTGGTAGAACAACACTCAAAGCGTAATAAAAGATTTATTTCAAACTCAAAGATTTTATTGATCTGAAGATAGCTTGAAAGCTATTATACAAAGATTTTTACAGTAGATTGATACTCCGAAGAGCTGTTTCTACTCTCTAAAGAGAATGATTACAAAGATCATTGTTGAAGGTTTTAAATGGTAGTTCAGATGAGATTTCGATGGCTAATTTTAGATGATCTTTTCTAATGAGAAGAGTCTCAATTTATAGAAAGGCTCGCACTTCACCGAGAAGCTTCTGGCCAATCAGATTTTTACAACACAAAAGTAAGAAGTACAATAATTTCAAATGTGGTTGAAAATAGTAAAAGCGGTTGTTGGTTGTCTTTATTCCAATGTCGGCAATTTTCTTTTGATTCCACTTCTGACACTGCCTTCTTATCTTTAAAGTTCACATGGCTGTCAACATACGTTTTCTTGATCGTCCTTTACTTGTGGACGTGTCCCATAAGTCGGCAGGCTTCTTTAATGCATTCTTCACTTCCAGAAAATTGATCGTTTATAATTCCACAGATTTTTTCTTCAAAAATTTTTGATTCTTTATCTCCTCTACAGATAAGGATCCAATTATTACTCATACCATAGACCATGTATCTTTTTCCATAAAAGAACTGCATTGTTGAGCAGACTGATTTTATTCCGATAGCTCGTCTATAAATCATCCATTTTCTATTAATAGTGGGCAATTCTTTAAAAATCTGAATTTCCTTGAGTGGATTTCCATTATTTTTCCGAATTGTGATGAGATGATGTTCTCCATACCACTCTGGTTCTTTATATTCAGGACTAATTGTGTAGAATCTTAGTTCAATTGGTTGTTTATCGCTGAATTTTTTAACACAATTAACAAATTCTTTGTCAAACTGTTCAATTTCTTTTAGATCTATCCCTGGGAAGAGTCGATCTAAAAATCCAAATGTCAGCCAATTTTTCGAACAATATTAGGATCCGCTCCTTGAACCGCACCGATCCTTGGATAAATCGCCGTTGGAAGGGTGTCAAATATAGAGAACTTCCTTCTCTGAAATTATATATCCATTCTGAGAATTCATAATACTCCTTTTCCATTGGATGTAGATTAGCTCTGATGTGATGAGTAGCAATTATTCCCTTTGGTGATTTAAGGTCACCAACTGGTGATTTTTTCTCTTCTTGGAATTCACTGATAACAGTAGGCTGTTCCAATGGGCCTTTTGATAAGGATGTTTGAGTACTAGACTCAGTGGCTCCTTTTCCACTTGTAAATTTTTCCAACAATTTGTCCATACCGACCAGTGTAGTTGTTGTGGACCCTTTTTTATGACTTTTTCCTCTTGCGAGGTAAGAGAGTCATTTCTCTTAAATTTTGATTCTCCACCTCGAGGTGGATGTATTAATCTCCGAAATGTGGATGTGACTAGCCTTCTACTGTATTCACCTTTTAAAGGAGGATACTCCCGGCTACAATTTGCAAAAAAGTCCAAACATTCTCGACAATTTTTCAACTATTTTTTCTTTTGTTATCATTCAATTTTTTCAATCTTTTTCACACTTTCAACAACTTTGCTTGATAAAACACACAAAGATTGTCGAAAATCAAGATGATCTTCTTGGAACAAGAAGATAATCTCGCATTAAAAATCGTTAGAAGATCTTGTAATTCCTTTGTAAATGCTTCCAATCTTTTCCATATTCTTGATTCCTCGCTCAAAAAATCAGCAAATAAATTATCTTTTCCTTTAATATATTCAAATTTAAAATTATAAAAAGATAGTAACTCTTGCCATCTATGTAATCTTCTATGTTGAGGTGAATTTGGTAATTTATTATTTACTAGTCCGTTAAGTTGTGTATTATCGGTTTGAACAATAAATTCCTTAGGTAACAAAAACATTTTAAATTTGTTTATTCCTTTAACAATCGCCAATAATTCTTTCTCATTGGTTGAATAATTTACTTCAAAGATTATTAAATGTTCCACTCGTGATACCCTCGCAAATTTCATTTAGATCAGCTTTTAATAAAGCACTCCAATATAAACTCAAGCATCCATTGAACTATTAATTTATCTTTTTCATCAGGAAGTCTTAGTTTAGGTAAATTTCTACAATTTTCTTTTTAAATTTTTAACACAAAGAGTATGTTCTTCATTCCAACCTATTTTATTTGATTTTCTTAATAATTTCTCAAGTTTATTTCTTCTCTCGTAAGTTTTTCTATAAATCCTTCAAGATAATTAAGACAACCCAAAAACTTTTGAATTTGTTGCTTATTTTCTAATTTATCAGAAATAAAATTATTTTTTCGAAATATGAGGTTGCAATTTTATTCCATCACTATTTATTATCATTCCTAAAAATTCAATTTCATGTTTTGCTACTACGCTTTCTTCGACTAAGTATTATACCTTCTTTTGAGCAAAGTGTAGCAAAAATTCTAAGATGTTTAAGATGATCTTCATATGTTTCTGAACAAACAAGTATATCATCAACATAAACAATAAGAAAATTATAAGTTTTAAAGACTTCATCCATTCTTCTTTGATAAATTTGTGGTGCATTTTTTAATCCAAATGGCATAACTAACCATTCATAATGTCCTTGAGGAGTACTAAATGCTGTTAATGGTATACTATTTTCTTCAAGTTTAATTTGCCAAAATCCAGATTTACAATCAAATTTTGAATAATATTTTTTATTCTTAGCTATATTTATTAATACTTCTTTATTTGGTAAATAATATCCATCAAACTTAGTGTTTTTATTAAGTTCTTTATAATTTACTACCATCCTAGGTTTTCCTCTTTTTTTTTTACGAATGATTTCTAACCATAAAAGCTGGGCTACTATGAGGGCTATTACTTCTCCTTATAAGTTTTTGATTAAGAAGTTCTTGAATTTGTATTTGAAATTCTTCCTTATCTTCTTGATTATAGAGCATATGTTTGACTCTAATAATGATTGTTGGTTCTAATAGTTCTATTTTAGCTGTTGTTTTTGATTTTTCCCATTTTTCAAGTGAGTTTTCATTATAATTTTTAGCTAAAAGATCTTTTATTTGATCAAGAGTAATTGTTTTGATTGAATAATTGAGTAATTTTGGTATAAATTCTATTTTTTCACCACGCTGAGCTGGCTGAACTCTGAATGGTTTAAATTCTCTAGCAATTTTTAGTAAATGGCCACATGGTGTTTTTAATTGAATAGTATAAATATTTTGACTATATTGACTAAACTGTTGCAGAAAGTCATTTCCTAGAATAATATCACAATCATTAATATTATATTGATAAACATTTCTTATGGTTACTATTTTAGATCCTATTATAACTTCTATATTTTCATTTTTATATTTTAAAGATTCTCTTACTCCAGTTATTCCTTGTAGAGTTAATTCTTTAAAGACAGTTATCTTAGCTCCTGTATCAATTAGAGCGCAAGTAGTTATTTTTGATTCAAATACAGTTATTTGTATATATACACTTATTGGGAATTTTATTTCTCTACTCATTTTTCTTTAGGGCAATATGTAGTTATTCCTTGATGTATAATAAGGATTCCTTCATTGTCTATTTTATAATTATCAAGACTATTTAAAAATGAATTTCCTAATAATATTGGATGTTCATCAAAATTCATATTATTATTAATATATCATTCTATGCTTAATAATAGATTTCCTAATTTAATTTGAACTTATCCTATGATATCACAAGAGTTTATTTTTCCTTCAAAATCTCTATAACTATAAGGTTCAACTTTTTTCTTTTTAATTCCTTCATCAATAAGAGAGCAAATATGATTCTGACTTGCTCCAGTATCAATAAGTATTTTAATTTCATTTATCCATTTATTTCCATTAAAAAACTTTCCCTTAATTCCATAAACACTATTATTTTTACTTTGTATTATTTTTGAAATACTATGTCTTACTGTATTATTTCCAATAATTATTTTATTTTATTTATATGTTATTTGTTTTGGTATTATAGGTTGATCAATACTTATAGTATCATCATGTCCTATCTCAAAATTTTCTATTTCTTCTATGTCTTGTTCTCTGGGTAAAATTGCTTCTCCTATATCCCTAAATTCTTCTTCAATTTCTATAAAAGGCTTTTCTTTATATATATATTTCCATAATTACTATTTGTATAACAATACAATCCTTGATATAATATAGTAAAAACTTTATTATCGTCTTTTAATATTTTATTAGTCATCTTAAAATGTAGACTAAGACAATCATCTAAATTTTTATCATTTATATGTACGCAATATCTTGGATAACAAGTAAATTTTAATTTCTTATAGGCTAAATTTCCTTTTACTATTCCTAAATTTCCATTTTCTCGTAGCTTATACATCTTTCATCTTATAGATTAAGTATTATAGGATTATTAATTCCTTCTTTAAAACATGATTTTATTATAATATGTATTCAAGCAAGGTAAACATAAGATATTTTATCTCGTTTTTCTTGTTTTAATTTTCCTAGGAATTCATTAATATTTCTTTTTGTTATAAGATTTAATTTTATTTTTCCTTGTGTATGTTTAATATCTATGGCTTTTTCTATTTCATGATATTCGTTAATGACTAACTTCTTTCTTCTGAAGGCTGATCCTAAAATATTAAATAATTTATTTTCTCCTGGTGGTTTTAGACTTAATTCTGCTCTATTAATTTTTCTAAATTTTTCCCAATCAAATTTTCCTTTTAAAGCATATCCCTCTATTCCTTCGTATACTTTGGGCTTTCTAAATTTTCCGAATTTTCAATTTCCATGATTTTTAGGTATCTAATTCTTCAATTCTCCTAATTTCATTATTAAGAACTCTTTGTATTCTTTTTAAAGTTTTCATTTCTATAAGAATATGCATTTTAACAAGATATCCTATGTTTTCGTCTAAAATTTCATCAAAATCTATTAAAAGAAAAGTAATTTTCTTTTCAAATTTTTTCTTTATTTTAAGACTATCGGAATCTTTTATTTTATTAATCAAATTTCTTGATTTATTAACAAGATGTTGAATATAACTATCAGTATCTAAATATTCAGTAGAATTGTTAACGTACCATCCTATGCAAATTTCGTTATTATCTTCCATTCTCTAATATCTTTAATTTCTCAAGATATATGGCTCTGATACCAAATTTATTTTACCTAAAATGCAAAAATTCAAAAATAAAATTATTAATCAATATCAAATTTTTCGGCTCAAGATAGGTGGAAAGAGTTGATGGTGAAGAAAAGTTAATTTTTATTGCAAAGGGCAAACAATTTTGTCGAATCCAAAATTAGAATTAAAGTTATGAGAACTAAAATAACTTATTTTGAAACCTTTTATATTAAGGGTATTTTAGGTAGTTTATATGTTTGAATAGTGAAATGAGTTAGTTTGGGGTTAGTTTGAAATTTTGATCAGGTATATCCCCCATATAACTGTGGCCGCAACCGTAACGGACACAGGAAGCAAAAGAGATGATTTTTCTTCAAACTCTATCTCCCTTCCCCATTCCGCTCATTCTCACTCGGCAAAACCCTACTCTTCATTCGATTTCACTAACCCAATTCTCCATTCGTCCCGAATTCTGCCCAAATATCCCTTCAAATTACGAGAACTTCAGCAGCAGAACAGGAACAGCTCTCGGAAGCAATCTTAGAGATAACGACCCAGTTCAAGAATCAGCGTTCTTCGATGAAAATGGTGCCGTGGAGGACATGGATGGCTATCTTAATTACCTCTCTCTGGAGTATGACTCGGTTTGGGACACCAAGCCTTCATGGTAATATGTTGCCCTTTTATCTCTTGGCCTATTCAGTTTCCAATTAGGATTTTTTTTGTTTTTTTTGGCAGTTTATCACAAATGTTAAGGAGATAGTTGCTTTAGATCTCACAATAGTCTAACCGAGCATGTAGTCAACCAAATTTTATCTAGGCATGGTTTAGTGGTAGTTTTCTATGCAACTTAATTAGCCTTTTTTTCCCTGTTGAAAAGGCTAACCCCAATTAGGGCCTGTTTGGCATGAATTTTGAAAAGCCACAATGAGCGGATGGAAAGTGTTTTTAAAAATTAGTTTTCAAATAAAAAGTAAGTAGCTTCCTCAAAAAGCTTTTGTACTGGAAGCAAACGTAAAAGTAAAAAAGTAAGGGTCCGTTTGATTGTAAAAATAGAATTTGGGTGGAAAGAAAATGAATTCTAGAAAAAGGAATTGCTTAGAATTGTTTTCATGGGAATTGTCAATTAATTGTGTTTAATTAGTATAATTTTCTACATGGAAAATATTGAAATTTTGGATCTTTTGGTGTCCGTTTTGCTTTGTTTTATATGGAAATTGTCCAATAGAATTTGTTACGATTGAGGATAGAATTTGTTTCCATTGCTTTGAAAAAAAAAAAAAGGTGGAAAACCATTTTCCCATCAAAGTAGTGGGAAAACCAATTCAATGAAAACCAAGAAAAGGGGATCACATAGGGGGTTGGAGGGAAACCATTTGCCAAGAAAATTAAGCATATCAAACAAGCAAAAAGTTGGAACTTCGAAATTCCCAAGTTCCATGGAAAATAGTGCATATCAAAAAGGCCTGAAAGTAAAAGTCATGTCAAATGGGCCCTAAGTCTGGTGTTTATGATTGCGGACATGAAATCAACATAAGCTACTTTATGTAAGTTTAGATATCGAAAAAGATCTCTGTTCATTGTAAATTATCACTCCAAACCATAACCTTGAGGTTTTATAATATTCCTTAAATCTGTTTTGCACCGAAACATGTATAATATTGATGAATTTCATGCTACTGGGAAATGGATATTGTGGTTGTGTAGTCATTAGGATAGCATGCTTGAGACGAATTGATATATGTTTTGATTGTTGGCAATTTCATGCTTTTTAAGAGTCAAAAATCATCCTCAATTTTTTGCCAAGAAGTCATCTTCGAAGACGAAGGATGGGATATGTTTGAAAGGCACAATTTTATATTTATTCGCGTGATTGCCCTCTTAAGCATTTTCTTCACAGTATAAAACCAACTCAACTCCCAGCTAAGACGTATATTTCAACATAACATCCCTAATCCCCTAATTACACATTGAGTATTGCTTTGTCATTTTAAAGGAATAATGTTGTCTATAACAATGGTATGCATCACCACTGCCACAAGGGTGATGCAACAACACCATTAATGATAGATAACATCATGGTATAAAAAGGCGGTAGTGAGGCCCACCTTAAGGCCCGCCTCACTGTGAGGCGCATGTAGTATGCTTTGAGGCGGTATTTTTGAGGCTAAAAATATGAGGCTCACGCCTCTCAATCTGAGGCGCACGCCTCAAGGTGCGCGCCTCATGCAGCATGAGGTGTGCGCTTCATTTAAAATTTGATTTTTCAATTATATGAAAAGAAATCAGAAAGAGTCCTTCTTAAAAAAAAAAAAAAAAAGCTCATTTAAAAAGGTATTTTGGGCCCCAAACAAAACAATAAAATACCTAGAAAACTAAACGACGGTCAGAAATTAGAGGACCAAAAAGTGAACAGATTCAATAGATATTCAAAAGTCAGAATTCAAGAAGAGTATCGTGTTCTTCATCAGTTCATCAGATATGTTTTTTCTCTTTTCTTTTTCTTTTTCTTCTTCTTAGGGTTCAGTAAATCTTGCATACAATTAGTTGCTTCATATACACATCTGGAACTTATAAATTTTATAAATGTTTTAATTTATATAATTAACACATACGTTTTCATCCAATCGCTTGTATAAACTCTAAAACTAGATGATGATTTTGTAGAAATTGAGAGTAGCGAAGAGGAAGATGATGGGGAAATTAGATATGATGATTCCATTAACGTTGCTAGTAATAGTGATGATAGTGCAGACTATTAGCTTTTTTTTAGTTTAAGCTGCTTCTTTTTTTCCATTGCAGTAGAGTGATTTCTAACTTCTGTAATACTTTTTATTTTGTTAAACATTTTCTTTCTTTAGGTTGACTATATCTCAATATGCTAATGGATATATATCCTATTTACTATATGCTCCAACTTTGATTTTTTTGTATTATTTTATAATTTTTTTATTTAGATTTTTTGTTTTTTGTGAGGCTTACGCCTCAATCCGCCTCGAGGCTTACGCATCGCCTCATAAAGAAAAACCGCATCAATACTTAGTTTCGCCTTTTTAAACCTTGGATAACATTACTCTTTCTAGAGTTACTTTCCTTGCCTATTTTGGGCTTCAAAATGGATAAAGTAATATGATTAGTTTTACTGATTACCCCTAAACTTTAGGCTAAGTTTTCACCATGACCACTAAACTTTAAAAAGTATCTTAATTATATTATTGCATTAATCACCTTTCTAATTTAAACAGATTGGCTTGGGGTTTTTCTCATGTGTCATAACTCCACGTAAGCAAATTTGTTCAAAATTAGATGGAAGATCAGCACAATTGTGCTACTAAAACACTTTTTATTGTTCTGAAACAATTTATAGTTCAGTAGTCGAAGTGAAACTTAGCGTAAAATGTAATGAAACCCAAAAATTTCGTATAACCCAAGGTGCGCTTGAAAAAAAAGAAAATATTACCTAATCATTTTTGACATGGACTAAAACTTAGGTAAATAGATTATTTCATCCTTGTGATCAATATGTAGTTGTGCAACAATTATTAGGTAATTTGTGGCGAGAATGAAACTAAGAAACACAAGTTGGTGATGTTGGATTTGGTTAATAAGACAAGGGCATAAAGTACTAAAGAGTTCAAATTCATTGAACTAGATGGAATGTGCAGGGCGAAACTAAGTGGTCCTCAAGAATAGAATTTTGAAGGAAGGAAAATAGAATACAGATGCGAACCTTAGAATGCTTCGTTCTTGTTATGAAAAAATCAGAGTCACTTGCATAATTGGAATAAGTTAGCTAACTTTATAAAAAAGATGTAGCGAAGTTTAAGGGTAGAAGTACACTTGATAAGGGAACATGGTGGTACAACACGAAGGTTCAGTTAAGGGTAACAGAAAATGTTGTTGATATGTTCATATCTATAATCTATCTATAATATATTAAATATCACATCAAGTGCGAATCATTTTTTGGACGATTTTAACTCTACTACAATTTAATTATTTCAATAATACCTTACTCTTCGTTTTTTAATATGTAATAAATACTCGAATATATTAAATA